>ML682004.1:33309856-33320740 GCA_007922195.1 Podocnemis expansa | reverse complement strand
CCCAGGACACTCTGTTTTTAGGGGGAAGCGTTCCAGGGCCGCCTAAACACAGAAGAATGTTACATTAATGCTACATTTTCTCCACGTCTTCTCCCACGTCCTCCTTTTCGTACTTTCCTGTCTTCCATGCTTTGGTGCTGGTAATCCTACCCCTAAATCCCCCCTATGACTTCCCTGACTTTCCCAACACCCCCCAGTTGTCAGCTAAAAACTGTTCTGCCAATTTAGTGAGCCCCACAACACACCCTGTACACCACCTCCCACCCACCTCACCCGCATTTTGATTCCTGGGAAGAATACTGGCTAAGAGCCATAGCCAAGGTAGTTCCAAAGGGGTAGCTGTGTTAGTCTAGTTCAGCAAAACAAGCACGGAGTCCTGTGGTGAATATAGCTATAGAAGAGACCTGATAGAGTTAGTCCTGACCTGAACCTGGTCAGCCCCAGATCATAAAACCAGGCCTCTCTGGACAGGACCATCACCTTTCTCTTTCTCCGCTCTTTTCAAGTCAAGATGGTGGCCACAGCAGTTGTGCTTATGGCTCCAGCATCAGCACTACTGTGACAAGGTAGCAAATGTGAAAAATCAGGATGCTTTCTTTTTGGGGAGTGGGGGGAATAGTTGTCTATGTAAGACAAACCTTTTAATATCAGATGTCTGTTCACCCTAATCAGCACTGAGTGTCTTATCTGGTCACTAGCTCTGCTTTAAGAGCTGTAAAAAAAATCCCCTAGGGCAGTGGTTTTCAAATGGTAGGTTACCTACAGTAACCATCCTTCTTTGAGATGGGCTGCTCGGATCCATTCAGTATTAGGTGTCTCCATGCCAGAGCGCTGGATTGACCGGAAAAACTTTTGTCCTAGCCTGTCAGAAGAGGGGAGACGGCCACCGCCCCCTCGCACCACCAGCGACTACATATACGGCCGCCTCCCCGCTTCAGCTGTTCTCCCACCTTTTCTCTTCTCCGCCTATGCCCCCCCCAGCAGGGACCCCGTCTGGTTCTCTGATACCAGGGCATCCTTCAAACTGGCAACCGCTCGACTTAGGCTCCCTTCTCAAGCCTAGAAGGGCCCTCATTGGTACCTTCCCTCATACCATGTCTTAGAAATGCCTTCTTGACAACCCTGGCAGAGAAGAGGGTAGAGCTACCCTCTGGACAAAGACCATAGATACTGAGTCTGGAGGTTCTTTCCGGACTGCCCCTCGATCGTGTAGGGACTCACTAAACAATAGTGGAAGTTTTCCTTCCCCTTTCCGCCATTTTTCCCCACGCTCTAGTAAGAGCCGAAGGGAAAACCCGAGGGGTCTAATCTGGGGGGGGACCCCTCTCTGTATTCTAGCAGCCTATAGGCCTCCCCATCAATTGCTAGGCCACATTGCAGCCAGTACTCTCCATACCTCTCCAATGAGAGCCGGTCATAGGGCCAGTTCGGTTGAATCATGCGCTTCCGTGCTTTGGGGTCATTTATTCACACTGAAGGCCCCGTCCTCGACCCAACCCCATAGGCCATGGGCCGTGTTTTGTGGCCTTCTCAGCCAACCCCAAGCCACCTCATGGTTATACCCTTGCTTCCCTTCGCTCAGACAGCCTGCATGGGCGCACTCTCCAGGGCAGCCATTTCCCTTCTCCCTCTGCTTCATACGAAATTAGCAGCCACCAACTAGTCTATGGCTAGGTGGCCCCTGGAAACCTGTGGTGCTCTATGCCCTCTTGCGTCCTGCCAAGACGCACCTACTCAGCTAGCCCCCTTCCTAGCCATTGATGTTCTCTCGCGCGTCCATAGAACACTCCCTGGGCCAACTTATCGGCCAATTAAATTCCGAGTTGCTCTTAGACAGAGCACCCATGCAGTCTGTTTCAAGATTGCCTTCCCTTTCCCAGGCCAGGTCACCTGGCCTGACCCTTACTCTTCGACCTCGGTAGGTTCAGGCCTACCCCATCCTGGCGGAGCTGCAGCCCTTGCCCTCCGGGCCATCAGGCCTGCTTGCCGTTGCCCTGGCAAGTGTCTTGCTGGGGGGGCTGCTTCGGGGGACTTGTTGCTGTGCTGAAGGTGGAAGTACCAACTCCACCCGACATCCGTCAGCATCCGAGCAGCGCTCGAAGAAGAACGGTGGGTTACCTACAGTAACCGTCCCTCTTCGAGATGGGCTGCTCGGATCCATTCAGGTCCCCTCCCTCCATCCTCGCTTCTGGAGTTGGCGACTCCAAGGAACTGAGGAGGGGGCGGGGAGGCAGCCGTATATGTAGTCGTGGGTGCTGTGAGGGGCGGTGGGTGCTGTGAGGGGCGGTGGCCGCCTCCCCTCTTCTGACAAGCTAGGACAAAAGTTCTTCCGGCCAATCCGGCACTCCGGCATGGAGACACCTAACACTGAATGGATCCGAGCAGGCCATCTCGAAGAAGGATGGTTATTGTAGGTAACCCACCATTTTAGCTCTCTCCAATCTCAGGTTTGCTATCAAGAAGGCCGACTACGCATGTAAAGACAGATGCAGAAGATGTGGTGGTGCTGAAGATTTTTGCTGAATAAGTCACACAGCTTCTGAAAACAATCATTGCTACAGCCCTTGGGTAACTTCTTGCTATCTCATTCTCACAGCCACAATATGCTGAGCTTTTGGAAAGGGCAATTTGATGAAGTTTCCTAATCTAGAAAATCCAGCAAAATGGTGTTTAACAGCTTCACTGGGTAGGCAGGCACTACCATGTGGCTGTGAAAACTTGAATCCATGAAGAAACCAGGATTTGGATTGCAGGAACTGCAGATATTTTGGGAAGGCCTGCTTATAAAAAGTATTCTTCATCTTTACAGCCATGTAATCCCGCTGACTTCAGCAGAGTTACTCTTTGTTTATACCAGTGAAAGTGAAAAATGGAGGACCATGCAGGTGCTACTCAAAAATATTTCAGTATTTTGTTTAGCTTGAAAGGAAATACTTGGAATTAATGCAGGTGATTACTTTTGACCTACAGTTAACTAATTAGCCTGATGGATGAAGCTGTCCTATTTGTAAATAAGAACATTAGCAAAGAAACAATATTACAGCAAGTCCCAAAGGGGTTACTGTCTTAATCTGGTTCAGGAAAACAAACAAGAAGTCCTGTGGCACTTTTAAAGATTAACAGATTTACTTATCTCATTAGCTTTTGTGGAAGTGTCTGATGAAGCGAGGTTGTCTCCCATGAAAGCTCATTCTATAAATCAATTTTTTAGGCTTTAAACATGACAGCAATAATCATGTCATAAATGTTTTTAAAAGCCAGTAGAGCTAGAAAAACACTGTTTACTCAAGCTATGAATAAATATTTCTTTTGATTACCTTAGAAATAGTAAACATAAATCTATAATAAAGTTATAAATATCCAAAGCTCTAGCCCTCAAAGCCCAAGAAGGCTCTCTGAGTTAAGGCTCTTATACTGCTCTTAACTACACCCTTATACTTAAATATTTCAATAAATGAGATTTCCTTTTCATTGTTCAGTAGTAAGATGTAATGCTGGATGGTTATTCATTTCAGAAATAGGAATTAAGCATGCAGATGCATATAACTATTTTCTGCATCACTTCTGGTACTTTGCTGCAGTCATCCAAGTTATGTTATCTGTGCTATAAATAGATGCTCATTTAGTTTTACAGGAAATTATTTGTAGAATAAATCACTTGAAAACAGTTTGTCTTGATATGCAGACTGGAATATAAAAACATGAAAAAAATCATGAGGAAAAGTAAATCAGTAAACTAGAAATCAAAGAAGGTACAGGATGCAAAACAAGAAGAAAATAATGTTGAGAAAGAATTCTTGAAATAAAAGCCTAAACTCAATGCCATTCATTGATTTTAGTGCAAATAAAACCTAAGGGGCAGGTGTTAATCTAATTTACACCCTGTAAAGTTAGAGTAACTTCTGAGGTGAAATTGTGTAAACAAGTTCAGAATCTGTCCCTAAATAAGAACTATGGGAGTGAGCCATAGAGTCTAAAGCTAACCAAAATGTTCCAGTTGACTTCTTGCACCAAAAGACATTGATCAAATAGGAATCAAGAAATATGAAATAATTGCCAACAGGTAAATTTAAAATGCAAATCATGCCCTTATCACTGCACTTCTATGAACAGAGGACATTCTGGGTGTCTGCAAAGCCTTGCTGGGGAGCCTTACAAGGGTGAAAGGCTGAAGCAAGCAAGTTGAAGGGAGAATAGTATAACTAATAGTGGATATATTCCATACTGGTTTAATCCATGTAAGGCTTTCCAAAGAGGGTGTGAATAAGACTACTAAAACTCACACTAGGTTTACTTACATCTACTTACATTTACCTCTGAATTTGGCCCAACATGGTATATAGCAGGGATGGCCAAGCTCATGGAACTCAAGAGCCACACAAGTTAATTATTAAACCTTCGAGAGCCACACTGAGGCATATAGACATATGCTTTTACCTACTCCAAAATTACTAAGTTTAAAATTCATTGCACACTTTGATTTTATCATAAGAAGAGGACAAATATTGATCCTAATGTCAGATCCTAATAATTACTTAAGGTTCCCATGAAAACTAGGCTATACAGTAAATGATCTCTTTTCTTCTTTGTAGTTTTGTTTCTTATTATTCAACATAATGTTTAGAAGGACTTGTAAAACATGATTTTATTTTAACAACAAGTAAACTACATTAGGGCCTACGAGAAAATCAACATTCCGTGCTTCTCCCCGCTGTCCCTGACCATGCCACGTTTCTCCTCGCCATCCCAAACATGCCACACTTCTCCCTGCCATCTCAGAACATGCCACTGCTTCCCTGCCATCTCTGATCCCCTTCCTAATCCCCAACTCCTGATGCTGACTCCCCCTGGGCCGACCCCCCTCCCCAGGGCCCCCTTACCTGGCCGCTCGGGCAGCAAGGCACAGGCTGGAGCTTCCTCACAACCATGTTCTGAGCATGCTCAGGAGATTTAAACCTCCTAGGTTGGGGCTGCTTTCCTCTCTATGACCCACGTATAAGCCAAGTTCTTCCGTGAGCCACATTTTTTCATTTAAGAGCCACATGCAGCTCCTGAGCTGCAGTTAGGCCACACCTGGTACATAAAGAGCATATAACTACACAAAAAAAGAAAGTAATAGAATGGTTCACTTGTTTAGTATCTATGAATTTGCTGTGTGCGTGTGTGCGTGGGGTGAAGTGTAATGCGCACAGGCACAGGGCAGGCTCCCCTCCAGTCTCCCAGTAGCGCTGCCTGCCCTACACGTGCATATTGCCAGCTCCTGCTGTGCTGTGTGGGTGGGCGGGGGACAGAGAGCTTCGGGAGTTCAGGAAGCAGCTCTGAGGGAGCAGGGACTGAGCCCAGGGGTCACCATGCTGGGATGAGGTAAGCGGATCCCACAGTGGGGACGTCCGCTCCCCTCCCCTGTCCGGTGCTGTCAGCCACCCCTGCCTCTCACCTGCCAGCCATGCGGGCTCCATATGTGCTCTCCGGTGAGCCATCACGCTCCAGGCCAAGGCAGCGCTGA
This sequence comes from Podocnemis expansa, assembly GCA_007922195.1. Taxonomy (NCBI): domain Eukaryota; kingdom Metazoa; phylum Chordata; order Testudines; family Podocnemididae; genus Podocnemis; species Podocnemis expansa. The sequence goes on along the minus strand of ML682004.1, from coordinate 33,315,234 downwards.
GTGCCACAGCCAGCAGTTCAAATATTAAGGTTTATGTAAAGGATACAAGCTACTAAGGGAAAGTTTTTGGTGACCATAGAACTTTTGTAAAAAAAATGTCATTAAGGAGCTATTAATGTGTTAAAATACATAGTTACTATTTCATACATTCCATTTTCATTTTCCCGTATCATTTTTGATGGGTTACAGCTAGTTATCATTATCTTTCTTGCATGAACATTGGTGAAAACCAATCTCTTCCACCCCCTCTGTTAATAGCTGCTGCTTCCAGTTCTGTCTGCTTTATGATGTTGAGATCGACTGTTCTGCCCAACCTGTCAACGTTCGTCTTCAGGCTTGTCTTCTGTTCCCTCATTTACTCACACCAGTTAGTTTCCTCTTGACAGCTTCATGTGAGAGTCTCTGTGATGGCATCCAGAGCACTTGCCTCTAATATGTGCAGCACTTCTTTCTAATTGTAGTGGAGATGATCTGCTGACTGATCATTTCACAGATCTCTTCATTAGTAATGCTGTTCCTCCGTCTCAAAATCTTCCATAGCCTAGACTCTTTCATAGGCACTTATTTTCAAAGGCATCTCGTCTTCTATCTAACATTTAATCACTCTCTAGCTCTTGCAACTGTATGTTAGAAATGAGATTACATCTAAGTTAAAAATTCTGTTTTCTTTTGGTGCTGTATATCTTTAATTTCCATGTATTACTGAGTGTAGTGAATGCTGTGAATGCCTTTCCAATCCTTGATGTTACTTCTGTTTTGAAGTCTCCATGGCTAGTTTGGTGGCACCCAGGCAAATGAACTGTTCTACTTTCTTGATGTTTGTGCCATCTAAAATAGATAAATGCTTGACAGCCTGGGTTTCATGGATGTTTGTTTAGCAGTAACTGATTTAGCTGCTTATAAAGTGAAATGAAGATAAATTAACTTCCAAATCGCTGTGAGAGAGAAATCTTGCTGTATAAGTTATTACATATAAACATCAAATATTTTTATGGCAGCATCCATCCAGTTATGCTCTTGTTTTTCAATGTTCTATCTTATATTAGCATATTGAACTAACTAGAACTATTAGAAAAATAATGAAGTCCTCTGGGCTAAGCTATTTTAATTATGTACCACTGCTACATCTTTCCAAGGGCAAAGGGCAAGCTCCAAAAATGGAAAAATATGACTCAGTAATTTAAAAATGTCATATCACTCCTACCTCCTTAATGTCAATCATGCACCACTATAGATTTATAGGCACCAAGTATGGAATTAGAGCCAATTAGAACTCCAAACATAAATTCTAAATAAATAATAAAAATTAAATATTTGGGACAAGAATTATTATTTGCTATTCATTTGTACAGTATCTGGCACAATGGGTCTCTGATCTGGTTGACCTGTAGGCACTACTGCAATTTAAATGTTAAAGAATAATATTTAATGATGTGGTCTATTGAATATAGAAATTCAAAATTACTTCATAAAATGCTGTGGTATTCAGTCCAATTTAATTCATAGATTATAAACCAGAAAGAGTCACTGTGATAGTTTAGCTGACCTCCTCCATGAAGCAAGCCATAGGACTTGAATTAATTCCTGTTTGAATTATAGCGTGTTGCCTAGAAAAACATCCAGTCTTGACTGAAAATTTTCCAGTGATAAAGAATCCACCACAATCCTGAGTAAGTTTTTCTCAGATTAGTTACCTTCCTTGTTAATGTGCCTTATTTCTAGTCTAAACCTGTCCAGCTTCAACTTCTAGCCATTGGATTTTGTTAACCCTTTGTCTACTAGATTAAAGATCTCTCTCTTACCAAATTTCAGATCCTCTCGTAGTGACATATATACTTTGGTGGCATGAAAGTTGGTCTACAGTCTGCTTAACAAATCTAATAAAATTCTATACCATTGTATATTTCAGCAGTGAAATCTTGGCCCCACTAAAGTCAGTGGCAAAATTCCTATTGTTGTCCACGTGTCTAGAATTTCAAACCATGTAGTCTTTGGGCCTACTCACTTGCTAAACATGTGCTTAAGTGGGTTATGTCCCACAGAATGCTTAACATCTTGCAGCCCTAGCTCTTGAACCCATTAAAAGTAGAGCATCAGTGGAAAAAGCATATTCATCTGATCATGCTGAGGGCAGAGACAGAATCTGAAATTCATTACCCGTCTCCAGCGTAAGCATCTATATTTCAATATTTAAAAAATATATATCTATTAAATAGGCTTTTATCCAGTCCACCCTGGATAACCTAGCTTATAGTGCAAACTCTCTAAGAATTAATGCATGGATCAATTCACATGGGGTGAAATTTACCATAGGCCCTGAGCTCCATTTAAACACTTAAGGTATGTCTACATGTACACTTTAAATCAAAATAATGATGATTATTTCAATTTAAAGTAGTGCAAGTCTACACTAGCTTTCCTTACTTTGAAATGAGGAGCTCCCTCATTTTGAAATAAGGAACGGTCATTTTGAAATAATAAAACCTCGCTTTATATCGAAATGATGGTTAAAGCAAAATTATTATTGTGAAATAACACAGTGTAGCCACATTATTTCAATTTAACTGTTATTTTGATTTAACACTTTTTGCTCTTATCCATCCCAAGGTGCCTTCCTCTTTCTATATATTGGGTTGGGGCATGGCCCTTCTTGGGGGCCATCTTGCCATGCCTCCCATGGTGCCCCTCTCCTAAATCGAATTAGCAGGTCCTGTCCACAGACATGCTAGTTCAATTTGGGTTTCTAGTGGGGACATGTTAAATCAATTTAACAATTTTTATTTTGATTCAGTTAGATTGATTTAAGTTAAATTGATTCAACAATCTTAGTGTAGACATAACCAGAGGGAAAAATTCTCCCAGTTGACCTGATAGCTTTTAACTTACTTTAGATGTTTTCAGTAATTAAAACTGATTTGATAATTTATTAATAAAAATAGTTTTGCAAATATCTTGTCTATGTATTTTCTTTCTTACTGTGCGGCCAGTATGTAATCTCTCCAAGATTCACTAGTGGATGCAAAATGATGCAGCCGGCAGTGAAACGGCAAGTGACAGGTACTGATCAACAAACCTGTTTCTGTTTGGAAAGCCCCGATGGCACTCAAGGCTGGGGTAGTGGAACCCTCTAGGTGAAGGAAATGTCCACAGTAAAGCAGATAAACCAGAATCTTGTGGCCAACAGTACCCGCACTATTGAGACCACACCCATTTAGAAAAGGCACAGTTGTAGATAAGGCAGGTTCTTCACCTTGGAATGCTGTACTGACTAGAAGTTGCTGCAGGCCTATTCCAATCATCTTGACTGTCATCTTGCCATTGGATTAGTCCCTGCCTAAAGAGAAGGTAGAGGTCCAATGGTAACCCTTTCCTTCTTTGTTTTGTGTTGGCTACATCAGGGCTATAACTGTGGTGGGGCAAACAGGGCTTTGCCCTGAGCGGCCAGAGCTGCTCCATTGAGCCGCTCTATCAAAAAGCGCATTCTGCACCGCTTGCTCCAAGTGCCACTCATTGCAAGAGGTACGTTCCAAGTCATCCTGATGGAGAAGGATCCTAATTTCTGCAGTGGCTCAGGTGTTCAAGCAGCTCTTCTTGGGAGTGGCCTGCTTGCCACAGTTCAGGAAAGACCCTATAAAAGATGGCCATATAAATTTCCTTTCTTCTTTTCCCCTGTTATAAAATTTGAGATTTAAAGAAATAAAACAAATTTTTCTGATCTAATTTATATAAGTTTTCATGCCATGCTCATCCACATGGTATCTAAGAACACAATGAATAATTACCTAGAAGTTTCAGAGGGGTAGCTGTGTTAGTCTAGTTCAGCAAAACAAAAAGGAGTCTTGTGGCACTTTTAAAGACTGTTGAAATACTTAAGGTTAATCAGTTAATGCTGATTTTAAATAATGTAATCATATAAATATTAGTGCAATTGCTGTGCAAAATAGCCAGTCATGTTAGATACCCATGAGAGGAGTTCAGGCCCTATTTAGGCATCTAACTCCCATGGGAGTAATCCTGAATACTCTCAATTCCCAAGCCTACAATGAAAGTTGAGGGCATTCAACACTATGCAGGAATGGGTGATAAATCTTTAAATGAAACCTTGTGTCCCAGGACATTTGTGCTTCTCTCTCTCTCTCTCTCTTTCTTTTTAACTGCAGTCAGTGTGTTTTACAAACGATGGAAGAAAATTTACAAAAGGATCTGAAGTATGATAAAAGTTTAAGAAAGTCAAAGAACAGAGTGTGGTGTCTGGTCCTCGAATCTCTTAAAATGAAGTTCTTAGAACCACAGCCATTCATCTTCATGCACACTGTTGGAACTGCTCTGTGGAAAACTGTGAACATTTTACTGAATGATATAAAGATTTTTAATATAGTTAGTTTATCAGTACAGTTATTAACATGGACTGAATTCCTGAGAAACATTTGAGCAACCTACATAGAGAACCACATTTACTTTATTAGATACTGTGAACAGACCTTATTAAACAAGGTCCCTCACTTGGAATTAATAGGAAATCAGTCACTAAGACTGAAAGCCTCAGGTGAACTGTGAGTCAAGTAAAAGTTAGGTATAGGTATAAGAAAAGATCATAGTCCATCAGCCTGCAACAAGAGAAAGAACAAGGGGGAAAAAAACAGATATAAACTCTTCTGTGTTAGATGTTGATACTTCCAAAGCGGTTTGGTAACCCACAGCCTGGTTTGGTAACCTTATCTCTTCTTTGAAATGCAGTATAAATACTTTCAATACCATATGCAAAATGGCAAATCTGAGGACCCCTACTCAGATTTTACTCACTACTTATTCATTCAAAATCCCACTAACTTTTAAATAATAATTATTAATGAATAGAGTGGCCAAGAAACTCAGAGACAGGGATCCCACTGCATTAATGAAAAAGATAGGGAGTAAGAGAGGTTAGTGACTGTCCATTCTTAATCACTTATCAGTAGAAGGGTTGCCAGCAGGAGGGATGTGATCATTCCCCTCTATTCGGCATTGGTAAGGCAGCATCTGGGACACTGTGTCCTGTTTTGGGCTCCCCACTACAAAAAGGATGTAGACAAATTAGAGTCCAGTGGAGGGCAAAAAAAATTACCAAGGGGCTGGAGCACAAGACCTAAGAAGAAAGACTGAAGGAACTAGGCTTATAGGCTGTGTTCACACACACAGGGTTATTTCGAAACAAGTTGTGTCGAAACAACTTGTTCCGAAACAACACCTTATTTCGAAATAACATACTTCGAATTAACAAAATGTTAATTCGAAATAAGAAAAAAAGCGGGAAACGAAATAGCAAGTTCACAGTGTGAACATGCTATTTCGTTACCTCTGGGGGTGACCCGCTGCTGGCTCACCCTGCAGCCCCAGAA
>ML682004.1:33259021-33299569 GCA_007922195.1 Podocnemis expansa | reverse complement strand
ACACACACACACACACACACACACACACACACACACACACACACACAGAGCCATGCCCAGACAGAGAGAAACACACACAGACACAGACACAGACACCCCCAGGCACACACACAACCCCCAGCAGCTTTCCGAAAGCCCTTATCTCGGCTGTTTGCAGGCTGACTGACCAGCTGGAAGCTGCTTCCCTCCACAAACTCCTCCACCCTGCAGGGGGGAGATTCACAAACTCCCGGCCTGCCACAGCTCGCTTCTGGCTGTGCTTAAGGTGGAGCAGGGCTTAAAGTGGAAACACCAGAATGCTGCATTCTGGCTGCTTGTGCTATTTTAGGGGGCCCCTGGAATGCAGCATTCCGGTGCATTCCTCTATTTTTAAGGGGCCCAGAAAGCTGCCCACCCAAAAATCGGGGGCCCCAGAACTGCATTCCTTTGTGTTCCGCCTTATTTTAACCCCTGCTAGGAGATGAGTGAAAATGTGCAATACCAGAGACTTCTTACTCTGCTTCCTTAAGGGGGGGTAAGGTTAGAACAAGGCTTAAGTTTTTATTTTGCAAAGTGTCTAATGTAGGAATGAAAATATCCAATTATTTTTTAAAGAGATTTGTAGCAAAAGACTTCTGGAGAAGAGTTCTTATACTGAGAAATAGCTTAGCTATAGGCAGGGGCATCGCTGGTGCCAGGCACACGGGGCCTGTGCCCTGAATCCCAGTGCCAGTGCCCCGGGTCCTGCGGGGTCCCACCTCTCCCAGTCTCCAGCCAGATTGGGCTGGAGATTCGGGGCCTAGCTGCCCATGGCAGTGGCTGCCTCTTCCCCAAGGCTGGGAGGGCCCAGCCCTAGCCAGGGATCTGCGGCCTAGCCACTTGCAGCCGCAGCTGCCGCTCCCGGCCCTGTCCCCAGCCGGGGATCTGGGGCCCAGGCTGTTTCCCCAAGGCCAGGCAGCCCTGCTGCTGTGGCTGCTGCTCCCAGCCCAGTCCCCACCTGGGGCCATGGCCTGTGGCCAGGGGGCGTGGCCTGGGCCAGTGCCCCGGGTCCTTCCCTGGGGCAGCGACGCTCCTGGTGATAGGATCTATGCTTATGTACAGGTCTAAGTTGTTTCCTTAAACAAAATGAATGCAGCTGATATGCATTGTTAGAAGATAGGCATGTAACTCTTCTGCCAGAGCAGGCTGGCAGGACAAGGGCCTGGTTCTATATCTAGGGGTTTCCCAATGATGCAACACCACCAACTGGCTCAAGCCCCCACCCAGATTTATGGGAATCCTGCACTGTTCCCTGGGCACCCCAAAGGGGCAAGGCTTCCCAACTTGCAAGCATGAAACTGAGTGTAGTAAACAGAATTTTAAATAGTAGTAAAACAGAATGCAAAAGACCAAATACAGAGACCAGCACTAATCTAAAAAAATTAGCATAGAGTGAAGTTCCCAACAACCCATACCACATAACAGAATGTAAAACTTAATGGCAAAACTGGCACTGATCTGGAGAATCAGTGCTAACTAGGCTCCCAACCAACCCTAGGGTACACCAGCTGTCCACCGATGCCATCTACTGGTCACTCACTCCATCCTCTAGAACTGTCTTGGCTCCGCATGCTGTCCATTGGCTCCACCCTCTGGTCACTCATGCCACCCAGCTCGCTGCTGGCCACTCTCACCATCCACTGCCTCCACCCACTGTCCACCTGCTCCACCCTCTCATCACTCATGCCGCCCAGGTCACTGCTGGTCCCTCTCACCATTCACCAGCTCATCACCCCATCACTGCTCCTCTTCAGCTCAGAGAGAGAAAGACTTTCTTCCTGTACTGAGCTTAATGATTTCAGCTCTCTTAGTCTTTAAGTAGTTGCTAATAGCTACTTCCACAAGAAAGAAAAGGAGAAGCCATAAAGGAGATGGCAAACTACCTCAAGCATTGAAACAATGCAATGCAAGCAAGCAAGCAACCCTCATCTCCCCTCCCCCCCATTTTTTCCCCTCTATTCTGCACTAGTGAGGCCACATCTGGAATACTGTGTCCAGTTTTGGGCTCCCCACTACAAAAAGGACATGGACAAATTAGAGAGAGTCCAGAGGAGGGCAACCAAAATGATCAAAGGGCTGGAGCACAAGCCCTATGAAGAGAGACTGAAGGAACTAGGCTTATTTAGCCTGCAGAAGAGAAGACCGAGGGGGGATTTGATAGCATCCTTCAACTACTTGAAGGGTTGCTCCAAGGAGGAGGGAGCTCGACTGTTCTCGGTAGTAACAGAGGGCAGAACGAGAAGCAATGGTTTCAAGTTACAGCTGGGGTGGTCCAGGCTGGATATTAGGAAAAACTTCCTTACTAGGCGAGTGGTGAAGCATTGGAATAAGCTGCGTAGGGAGGTGGTGGAATCTCCATCTCTGGAGGTGTTCAAGTCCCAGCTGGACAAAACACTGACTGGGATGATCTAATGGGAGTGGTCCTGCTTTTTTTGGCAGGGGGTTGGACTAGATGACCTTGTGGGGTCCCTTCCAACCCTATGATTCTATGATTCTATGAAACATGCAGTCACCTTTCCTGCAAGCCTCTTTTTAACTACAGGTAGTTTTATCCCTTAACTAACCCAGACAGATTGGAAACAAACAGAGAGTAGCAGTTCACACAAGGACGGTATTTCATATTTCCCTTTAGTAGAAGTACAGATGTAAGGCAGGTTTAGAAGCTGTGCCTAACAGCTGCTGAAGTGAAGCAACTAATGTGCATGGGTCCTGTAGGGTCCTGTATTAGCATGGTATTTGCATACTGTGTACAAAGCATAGTGGGTAATGGTATTTGGGGTCAATCTACTCACAAATCTGTCAATATCTGTAATTCTCCTGAAGGGAAATACAAAATACTGTCTTTTTGTAAATTGCTACTCTGTTTGTTTCAAATCTGTCTGGATTACTTAAAGGGTAAAAACTACCTTTAGTTAAAAAGAGGCTTGAAAGAAAGGCAACTGCATATTTCTGTGTGAAAAAGACAAGAAAAGGGGTGAGGTTTCATATTAACTTCTTCTAGAGTAACATGCTGGAGGTATTTTTATCTCACTTCAGTCTCCCTATCAAATGATTGCTTAGGTTGGGGTTTATTTGAGGCCCTTTATTATGTTAAGGGCACTAAGTATTTGCATGCTACTTGATGTTTAAGAGTCACTGTGAAGGGGAAAGGCAGACTCTCTGAGCTGAGAAGAAACTCCACCCCAAGCTGAAATTTCTGAAGAGAAGCAGTAGATGGAGAGAGCAGGCAGAGCTGGTGGTGAGCTGGGCAGAGTGAGATACTGGAGGATGGAGCTGGTAGACAGCAGGTGGAGATAGCAGATGGTGCGAGCCACCAGTGGTGAGTTGGGCAGTGTGGGTATGTCTACACGGCACTTTTATTTTGAAATAACACTCGTTATTTCAAAATAAAAGAAATTAGGTCTACATGACGTTGTCTTATTTTGAAAGGATGGATCCCGTCCTTTCGAAATAAGAATTGTCGTTCTGAAAAAGTAAAACCTTGATGTTTTCGAAACGGCCGTTATTTCAGAAGGGATATTTCGAAATAACGCCATTTAGACCTGTTGTTTCGAAACAACACCGTTGTTTCGAAACAACTGTTTCGAAACAACAGGTCCAAATGGCTTTATTTCAAAATATCCCTTCCGAAATAACAGCTATTTGGATTGCAGGCTTTCCCTTAATTCGAATTAACATTTTGTTAATTCGAATTAACTTATTTTGAAATAAGGATTTTATTTCGAAATAACTCATTTCGAAATCCTTATTTCGAAATAACCATGTGTGTAGACATAGCCTGTGAGTAACCAGAGGGCAGAGCCAGCAAATAGTGGGCAGAGCCAAGGAACAGTTCTATAGGATGGAGTGAGTGACCAGTAGATGGCATCAGCAGACAGCTGGTGTGAAAGACACTCCCTACATATCCTAGGGTTTGTTGGGAGCCTAGTTAATACTGATTCCACAGATCAGTGCCGGTTTTTCCATTAAGTGTTGTATGTTCTGTTATGCAGTGTGGGTTGCTGGGAACTTTGCTCTGTACTAACTAGTTAGATCAGCACTATTTCTGTTATTTGGCCTTTTGCACTCTGTTTTGCTACTATTAAAACTTCTGTTCACTACACTCAGTCTCGTGCATGTGAGTGGGGAACCCTTACCCCCTTGGGGTGCCCAGGAAACAGTGCAGGATTCCCATAAATCTGAGTGGGGGGGTCAAGCTGATTGGTGGTGCTACATTATTGGGAAACCCCTAGATATAGAACCCAGCCCTTGTTCTGCCAACCTACCCTGGCAGATGGGTTACACAGATATTGATAGATTTGTGAGCAGACTAACCCCAAATACCATTACCCACTATGCCCTGCAGCCAGTATGCTAATCAGCTGATTGTGCTCTTTGTATCCATGCTTATACACAACCCATGCAGATTAGTTGCCCCGCCTTTCAGAAGCTGTTAAGCACAGTTTCTAAGCCTGCCTTACAGGCAATCATGTGATTGTAACCTAGAATTTCTTTATTGAAATGTAATTTGCACACTTATGGCTTGGAAATATACAGCACCTCCAGTTTGAGTCTTATGGTCCCATAATGCCTAACAGTGGTTGTACTCAGATAGACAAGAAATGTTCCCTCTAAGGTGATGATGCAGGTCAACAAATTATGGGTACAGTCAGGCAGCTGGTGGGCAGCAGGGAAGGGGCCCAGCGGGGGTCAAGGAACCAGCAGGGAACTTGCTCAGCAGCATACATAGCTTGCTCACCTGCATCATCAGCTTAGAGGGAACTTTGGTAGATTCTTGCATTAGTGTCAGCATTCTCTCTGCAGCTAATGTCACTAATGTTGAGGCGAAGAGTATGTAAAATCATCTTTGCTGGGCTGGTCATTGTGTACAGGTGGCTGATACTCATTGTACTGAGGGAGCATGGCCTCCTTCCAAGACTACCAAGAATGAACTGCCCTACATCCTCTGTTGGGCAGAACCTGGAAAACCACATCCATCATGCATAAGCAGAAGGGTGGGACAGGAACAAGAAGCATAAAGGGAAGCCCTCCAGCTCTGTTGGGGGAGAGTTGCTGATGGAGAATGACGTTCCCTGCCTGCTTCTGCAGCTGGAACCTGGGGAGGACACTGGCTGCACCGAGGACCTACCAGACTTACCTGAGCCGCCTCACAACCAAGTCTCCAAGGAAATACGAGGATTGCTGCTGGCATCTTACCCTGGGGAGGCAGATGACTACCTCTGGGCAAGGTTACACCCTAAGAGGAGAACAGAAAGTAGCACGATAATAGCCGACTACTATCTAGCTTAGCTCCTGCCTGAGCACTGGTCAGTGTGTTTCAGCCAGAGTCACTTTGATTCAATGGTAGAACACTCCACTACTGTTAGGGCCCTGGGCAGGGAGCTGGTAGAGTAGGGTGGGGCTGGGTCACCTTTGCCTGTGAGGTCCACCTAGACTGTATCTGGTACTCGACTCTATCTCTGAGCTCCTAGATGTATCATTGCTTGCTCCTGGCTTTGAGTTAAACTGTCTATTTTCCCTGCCTTGTCAGAGGTCTGGGGCTGTAAACTTTTTAGTTGCCCTTCTCTACTTGAAGGCCTGGGGCTGTGAACTGTTTATTTGCCCTGTCCTGCCTGAAGGCCTGGTTCCCTGAGAAATTAATTCCTTACTTTGAGCCTGCCCACATAGGTGTGACAACAAGGATTGGTGGGTTACTCACCAGTAACCGTCCTTCTTCGAGATGGGCTGCTTGGATCCATTCAGTAATAGGTGTCTCCGTGCTGGAGTGCTGGATTGGTCGGAAAAACTTATCCTAGCCTGTCAGAAGAGGGGAGGCAGCCACCGCCCCTCGCGCCACCCACGGCTACATATACGGCCGCCTCTCTGCCCTCTCCTCAGTTCCTCAGAGTTGCCAATTCCAGAAGTGGGGACGGAGGGGAGGGACCTGAATGGATCCGAGCAGCCCATCCCGAAGAAGGACGGTTACTGGTGAGTAACCCACCGTTCTTCTTTGAGTGCTGCTCGGATGCATTCAGTAATAGGTGACTACTAGCCATGCTGATGGATGGCGGGTGGAGTTAGTACTTCCGCCTTCAGCACAGCAACAAGCCCCATCAGATAGAGGCCCTGCAGCAAGATGCTCACTGGAGTCAAGAGGCGAGCAGGCCTTGATGGGCCCAGAAGAAGCAAGAGCTGAGGAGCAACCCAGGACAGGGGTGAGACCGAACCCACCGAGGCAGAATGCAAAAGCAGGTTGGACAAGGTCACCAGAGCTGGAGAAAAGGACGCAACCTAACAACGGGTTGCATAGGTGCTCTGCATAGGAAGAAAAACATGGAGTATAACCAACAGACTACAATGTGTGGGCATAGGTCATGTCATGTGGACTCGAAGGACAACACTAGAGCTAGCAAGCGAGGCTAGCCATAAGGGGCGTGTCTCACACAAGAACAAAGAAAGGGTAGGCATTGAGCACCCGAGGGATTATCAGGAGTCACGTGGTCATGGTCTGATCTGGCAACTACTGGCTAGACAGGAAGAAGTAAGGGAATGACTATGCCCCTTATCTAGGTTGCAGCCAAGTGAGCCGTCTGGTTAAAGAGAGAAAATGACAATCCAAGGTTGTAAGATGGGCTCGAAGGTGACTGAGAAGACCACGAGACACTAAGTCGCAGCATATAGAGTCGAGCCAAGCAGGACGGGGGCCTACAGTATGCTAGTTAACAACCTGGTAGCGCAGAAGTGCACGTTTTCAGCCAAGGAGGCACCATGACCAGGTTCTCGCAGGAGAGAGGTTCTGGGGAGGTCACTAACAGCAAGATGGCCTGTGCTGATGAGATGGTCCTACTAGGGCCTGCAGGGTCCTGGAATGCAGAGAAGGACCCCGCTGGCCTAAGCCTGTAGGGTTTGCATTGCGAAGCTCTCACTAAAGCGTGGGGGGGGGAGAAAGGGACAGGGGAGAACTCTTACTACCGTCTGGTCACCCCCTCAATGACCGAAAGAATCGAAGGAGAGCCGTGAAAGGCCATGGACTCAGTACCTATAGTGATTGCCGGAGGGATAATGCTACCACTTTGTCATGCCATGGCTGCCAAGGAGAAACTCTTCAATACGTGGATACTGAAGAACTCCGCTGCCGAAGGAGGTTCCTTCGTAAGCTAGAGAGTGAGATCGTTACAGGGTGGCAGCTGCCGCATCTGAAGGACACACCAGGATAAGAGAACCCAATGAAGTTTTCTCCCCAGAGGGACCCAGAGGGTGATTAAAAGGGGAGTACAACCCCAAACTGTTATAGGTTGTATAGAAATGGGCTCTCTGTCTATCACACCATCGGGCAGGCAGTGGGTGTCAACGGGTCCTTGAAACTAGAAAAAGGGGACCGCAGAACTTCCAGGCACCACCCACGTGCATGGGGAAAACTGCAGTAGCACTAAGGGACTATGCATAGTGTAGTGAGACGGTACCGCTGAAAGGCAGGGTGGAATGGGGGGTCGTGTCCTGCCAGGGAATAGGACCGTAGAGCAAGAAAGATTATGCAAGTGCCCTGCAAGTAGGGGACCTTCTGTCTGATGTAGACAGCTGTCCAGAAGGCAGTGGATACCGAGGTGGGAAATATAGGTGAGAGAACACTCAAAGGGATGGATCTTTTGCAGTTTCCCAACGTATGGGTGTAACTAGGTGTTCCCTCTCAGGCTTTGGTGAGGTCGGGGGAAAGTGGGCTACCTCGAAGTGGGGGTTAGACAAGGTGAGGGTTCCTAAGGTGGAACCCTGGTTCCCACTAGATCACCAGAAGGTGGAGACATGAAACCGTAGTCCTGCAAGGGAGGGAAAAAGGAGGAGTGGGTCATACCTTGGGCCCGTGCAGGGGTAAAGATCCGTTCTAAAGATACCTTCCCAATTAAATTAGCTATCCAGGTAGCTGTATTGCTACACAGATGTATCCCCTTCAGTAAGCAGGAGATATTCCTGTCGAATGGGGATTGGGGTCGCAGCGTGGAAACAATGGTGCGACCAGGGGTATCCCCTCCCTTTCCCCTGACCATGATACAAGGGGGCCTACCTGGGACACGCATCATGGCCACAGGCACAGTCCTGTTGCAAGTAGGCTTCGGATGTGTGCATCTCGGAGCACCTGCAGCAGCTGGGGCTACAACGAGACGTGCCTCCATTCCTTGGCGAGGTGTTAGGGTGGGGAACGTGGTGGGAAATATCCGGGAAGGAAGGGAGTAGAAGACGGTATTGGGGTACTGGCACCGTAGGCGGGCGTTGTTGTATTGTCGACCCCCTGCATCCCGATCTAAGTCCTGCTCCTGCAACTGGAGAAGAGGAAGAAAGAAGGAGGATCGGGGTGATTCCCACCAGACCTTCCTTCCCTAGAGAAGGTGGGGGTGGGTTGGCTGTCTGCGGCAGTGACACCCTAAGGGCCCTCTGCACCCTAAGTGCGAAAGAGGGGTGGTGGTAATCAGAGGGGCCCCTCCCTGTGAAAAGGGGAGGCAAAGGCCCACTTCCCACCATGGGTAAAGCGGGAAGGAAAGGGACTGTCCCACCAGGGGAAGTGGGGAGCTAAGTCGGCGGGGTGGGTCTGGGAGGGAGCAGGTATTTGGCTTCTCCTCGAGGATCTCGGGCTATGCCCACCACAGAGAGGGTTTCAGGGGGAAACAAGACATCCCCCTCAAAGGGCAGGTCGAGAACTGCCTGCTGTGCTTTAGGAGGCACTCTAGCCTCCCTAAGCCATGCCACCCTGCGGAGGGTAACTGCTGAGGCCATGGTGCGAGCAGTGGTGTCCACCACATTGCATGCCAAAAGGAGGAGGTCTTGCTAAATTATGTTGCCTTCCTCCAGGAAGGCATCATACTCTTCCCTGGCCTCAGGTGGAAGCATATTTCTAAATTTTCCGAGTGACTCCCAGACATCCAGCAAGTATCTGCTGGTTATAGCCTGGTTGTTTGCCAGCTGTAATTGGAAGGCCAATGAAGAATAAACCTTACGGCCTAGCAGATCCAGCTCCCTGGTTTCCCTGGAGGGGGGGAAGAGGGTCCCTGGGGGGTTCCCTGGCCCCCAGTGCAATCTGGACCATGTCCCTCGGGGGAACTTGTTGGCCAGCAAGGGAGAGGTAGCACGCTCGCCGTATCCGAAACCGGGGAGACGGAACTTGGGTTCTGCCACCAGGAGCTTGCGAGCTCCCACACGTTCAGGTGGGGCGGGACTGCTAAGGGCGCCATCGAGGTGAAGGCTGGCCCGAAGAGGGCATCAGGGGGAAGATCAAGGACTCCACCTCCATACCTAAGTGGGCCATAGACCGGCACAATAAGTCAAAATGTGCCGAAAAGTTCCCCGTAAAAGACTCTGGTGCTGGGGACAGCGCGGCACCAGGAGCCCACCGTGGAGGAGAGGGAGTTCCTTGGGGGGACCATTCTTGTGGCTGAAACCGGAAAGGTGATGGGGCCGATGTGTGGCGCTGAGGCTGTTTGGAGCCCCTAGAAGGTCCCTCTTCCAGGCTAGAGATGGGGGAGGGGGATCGAGATTCCCTGCCTGGTGCTGGCAGTGGAGTTGTGTCGGCCCCTGCTGGAGTGGAAGATGGGGGACCGGAAGGTGAAAGCGAGCATCCCAAGTGAACCCAGGCCTTTGAGATGCAGCCCGGTTTGCCCCTTCTGATTGGAGGTGGAGCAGGGGGTGTTGGGAGTAGCAGCAGGGCTCATGCTGCCTCCACTG
Source organism: Podocnemis expansa (assembly GCA_007922195.1). Lineage (NCBI taxonomy): Eukaryota > Metazoa > Chordata > Testudines > Podocnemididae > Podocnemis > Podocnemis expansa. The sequence goes on along the minus strand of ML682004.1, from coordinate 33,289,861 downwards.
CTTCCAGGGTGGACAGGATGAGAAGCGACTCTACTTGAGTCATGGGCAAGTCCTCGCTGGGGGAGGGAGGACTGCCTGGGCAGAAAGGCTCCCACTCCTGTGGCACCAGGCTCTGCGGTGCCAAGGGTGGAGTCAGTTGGTGCTGGGGTAAGCTCGGCACCGGCAAGGCCAGGCTGTACCATGCTGTCAGTGCCAGAGATGACACGGCACGGTGCTGAGGTGAGCCCGACACCATCGGTGCCGGGCTTACTGAGGAAAACCTCGATCGACGCCGAGGTGCTGGATAGGCGCTGCGGTGCTGGAGTGTGGTGTGGTGGCGGAGGCTACCAGTGGCATGGTGCCACGTAGGCTCCGGTGCCGAGCTGGGTCTCAGTGCCAGGCGTGAACCCGAAGCCTTGGGTGAAGGGTGCCGAGCCTCCTCCGAGGCTAGGGCATGGCGTCGCTGTTCCCTCTCCTTGATCATTCTGGGTTTGAAGGAGAGACAAATGGAACACACCAAGACCATGTAGTCCTTGCCCAGGCACCTAAGGCACTTTAAACCCCAGCATCGTTGATGCAATGTTTTGGTCCAGTGTTGGGGACTCTCGTGGTGGAGTTAAATCCATGAAGAGATGTACCCACCTGGACAGTGAGTTGAAGACAAAGGGACAGGCTGCTTGCGATTTGCAAGGAGCGGATGTTCCAATTCCGATGCACAAGGCGGAAGAAATCAAACTGAGGAGGGGGCGGGGAGGTGGATGTATATATAGCCATGGGTAGCGCGAGGGGCGGTGGCCACCTCCCCTCTTCTGACAGGCTAGGACTAGTTTTTCCGACCAATCCAGCACTCTGGCATGAAGACACCTATTACTGAATGTATCCGAGCAGCGCTCAAAGAAGAAGTATGGCTTCCCTCATGAACTGACAAGGAGGATGAACCCACACTCCTACATTCATCTTCCAAAGCATGTCTTTTTTTCTCCACTTAGTCATGGTAAGAGGAGCCATGGGCAAAAGAGGACATGCTGCATGGACACCCTGAAAGCATATCTTAAGAAGGAAAACATTGACCCTATTAATTGGAAAGAGTTGGCTGGCAACAGACTGCACTGGTTTCACATATCACAAGCCTCAGCCTGATTTGAAGAGAATTGCCTTGCTCAAGAGGCTGAGAAACAGCAAAGGAGAAAGGAAAGATGTTGCACTCTCTCCAGACAATCATCTGTCACATATGTGGAAAAACCTGTAGAGCACAAATTGTACTACTTTGCCATTTGAAGAAGTCAATAACTTTCTTCCCAGTAGACATCGTCCTCTTTTCAAAGGATGGCTAATGACTTAGGACCCTAAATATATATTTAGAAATTTAACTTTATGAATCTATTTCTGAAAATGTTGGCCCCTGGTGCTGAAGTTCCCAGATCAGCTCCCACTGATGACAGCAGTGGCTGTATGTATGTGTGCTCACTGTTCATTATGCTGGGACGGAATTAAAATGAATAGCTTGCTCTCAGCCAAAAGCTTAAAATAAATTACTAACATATTATTATTTCCTCCCTGTTATTTTTAATCATAGAGGTTTTATTGAATTTCTTCAAGTAGTTGCAAAATAATGCTTTGCCTTGTCATAACAGCCAACAGTGCAGACCCACTGGCCAGATCTGACGTTAGCGATTTGCTTCTTCCAGATGGGCTGCTTGCGGCAGTCAATGGGCCCCTACAGAAAAGTGAAGTGACTTGTGTAAGGACAATTAGCAGGTCCATAGCAGACCTAGGGCTAGTACACAAGTCCTCTGAGTCACATGCTTGCACACTCACCACTGTATCATGTACATCCCAGTTACAAAGCAAAAGAAGTAATCACAAAATAATGCAAACATATTTTAAACAGCAAACAGAGAGTGAGGTGGTAGAGGCATTTCAAGTTTGGCAGGATAGCAATTGCCCACACTGTTTTGAATTACACACAGACTTACCTGCACCCACTGCTGCAAATTAGCTCAGGCTTTATGTGTAAATTTTGCCTTCCTACTTTCAGATGTCATCAATCTGCACTCATAAGAGTGGGAGATGTGGCCTATCACAGACCGGAGAAGCTATTTATGAAGTATGTTGAATGTACTAGCCTTGACCATTTATGAAGTCTCATAGCGTTCCAGATTTAAATAAAAGAGTGGCTTTAGTTAATTTTTTTCCTGCAGCCTCTTGCTACTGTTGCTCTGATATATTGAACCAATTTTATTAAATCATTGAATAGTCAATAACAACAGTACATCTTTTCATTGATGAGATCTCTTTCATAAAGAAGTCTACTTGTTTATTGTGTTGGATCACAACCTCAAGATTAGTCAGCAATGAGATATTGTTGTAAAGAAAGCAAGTGCAATTTTAAGTTGCATTAACGGAGACATAGCATGCAAGTCACAGGAAGTAATAGTACTGCTCTATTCATTGCTGGTTAGGCCTTAGCTTGAGTACTGTCTAGTTTTGGTCACCAGTGAATAGAAAGGATGTAGAGAAATTGGAAAGGATCAAGAGGTGAGCAACAAAGATGATCAAATGAATAGATTAGAAAGGCATATGAGCAAAGGCTGAAGGAACTGGGTATGTTTGGTTTGGAAAAGAGGAGATTGAGGTGGGACATGATAGTAGTCTTCAAATACTTGAGAAACTTCTGTAAAAAGGAGAAAAGTTGTTTTCTGTTGTCACAGAGGACCAGACAAGAGGCAATGGGTTCAAAATATAGTATAGCAGATTTAGATTAAATCTCAGGGAAAACCTTAATTCTAAGAACAACAGGATATGGAACAGACTGCTTTGGGAGTTGTGGAAGCTCCTTTACTGAAAGGTTTCAAAAGGAGGCTAGACAGCCATCTGTCTTTGATTCTTTAGACAACAAATCCTGCATCTTGGCAGAGAGTTAGGGAAGATGACCCTTGTGGTCCCTTCAACCCTATGGGCACGTCTACACAGACTGTTTTATTTCGAAATCGGTCCTTTCGAAAGGACCGATTTCAAAATAAAACCCTTATTTCGAAATGGATGTTTTGAAATAACGCCAATGGATCCGCGGTTTCAAACCATTGTTTTGAAACAACGGTGTTGTTTCGAAACAACAGTGTTGTTTCGAAACAATGGGTCAAATGCCGTTATTTCGAAACATCCGTTTCGAAATAACGGTCGTTTGTGGGGGGTAGGTTTTACTTTTTCGGGACGATGATCCTTATTTCGAAAGGACGAGGTCCGTCCTTTCGAAATAAGGGAACGTCATGTAGACCAAATCATTTTTATTTCAAAATAACGAGTGTTATTTTGAAATAAACGTGCTGTGTAGACGTGCCCTATGATTAATATCTGAAGATATTTAATGTTAGAATTTTACTATATTAGAAAGGATGACTATTTTCTTTCTACCTTACGGGAGGAGAGGAATGACAGAATCAAAGACTGAGGAGCTTTGGTTTGATTGAATGTAGGACATATGCACATTTTACACACATAGGAATAGAAATCATCACCAAACCTGATCACAACAGGGTGCATTTAATCTGGTAGTTGACTCCTACAATAGCCAGTACCAGAAGTCTGAAGAGACAAAAAGTTGTTTCTCCATCAGCTACAGACTAGTATATTCCCTGTTGCATGAAACCTTACATTTCTTTCAAAACTCTTGTTTTACTTACCCGTATCTACCCTTTCATAATTATGGATTTTTCTATTAAACATATAAATGTCAAATCCTTATTTGAAACCTACTAAGCTCTTAGTCTCCTATATCTTGTGACTCTGATTTTCCCAAGCATCATGTAAAAAACTATATCCTTTTATCAGTTTTAAATGTGTTGCCTTTCATTTTCATTGACTGTTCTCTTGGAAATGGGCATGCCTATTCAGTCTATCTTCTGTATACCATTCATCATAGAGCAGTGGTCCCCAACCTGTGGTCCGTGGTTGAATCACCTCTTACATCACAATGGCCCAGGAGTTATGGCATGGCACAGATATTTACTTATTGTAGCTGTATACTCATTGTAATTCCTAAAAAAAGCTCTCAGCTATGCTTTCAGCTGTTTCCAATATTTCACGTTGACTCTTCAGACAATTGTATTTGGCGCTCACTCGGGGAAAAGACCAGAAAAATCTGAAAGTTGACATGAAGGATACGAACTACGAAGGAAAAGTTTTAGCTGACCATAGAACTTTTGCAACAAATGTTATAAATAAAGAGCTATTAATTGATTAAAATAAATAAGTATTTCATAAATTCCCTTTTGATTTTCCCCCCTCATTTATGATGGGTTACAACCAGTAATAATATAATCCCTTCTCATTAAGTATATGTTTTCCCCACTAGTAGGCCTACTTCAGGTAAATGTACTGTGATGAGTGCAGTATGTTTGTGAGTGCACAAAATAAATTATTCGAAGTAGCTGCATTTTTAATACCCCTTAATATATAGGTTTGACTCCTGTCAGCCATAGGCTATGTTTAAAATGCTTTCAATGTTTAAAATGTTTAAAAAGCTTTCAGTGACAACGTAGTGGTCCACATAAAGGAAAAGGTTGTGAACCGCTGTCATAGAGTATGTCTTTGTCATATCCTTCCTCTCCTTTCTAAACAGTCCCAGTCTTTTCATTCTTTCTTTATAGGGAAGTTTATCCAGTCCTTTAATCACTCTCCTCACTTTCCACGGAAACCCCTCTATACTTCATTCATTTCTAGATAGACTGAATAGATCTAAACACAGTATTACAGGTGAGGCATACATTTTACATTTAATTGAATATTTGTTCCAAAGTAGCTATATACCTAAACTATATTTTAAAAAAGTATTGAAAGAGATTTCAGGAGCCAAACTGATAGCCATGGAATAATTTTAAAGTCGCAGAACAGGTACATTTTGGATACACTACCAATGTGGCTTTGACACTGTTATATAGTGTCCACCTCTACAAGTGAAATTAAATAATGATGACGATTACTATTAATGTTGGATTTCCCTAGACCATGGCCTTTCTGCTAAATCTTTCTAAAAGTCTGCCAATTACTGTTAATCACAAAGTAATACACGTACGTTGCTATTAGGAAAAGGACTCAGACCACCAAAATAAGTTCTGGTGAGCCACCAAATAGCAATCAGATTATATTAATTTTCTGTGATACAATGAATAGTGACTTGCAGTCTACTGGCTATCAGTTCTATTCCCTTATTTAAGACCTCATAAAATGGATCCAGATAAGATGGTTGCTTAGGACCAGTTTAATAAAATGGTAATAAGTGAAGCATAGTTAATATGTCATTCAGGAAGCTATTTTGTCCCCAGTCTCATTAGCAAAATAAGCAGTTGGTGATTCAAAGACACCACATGGATGTTGTTCAACACTTCACTGAGTCAGTCATCTCAAAGACAGTTGCTATAATTTGTAGCTTATCTTTGGTTCACCTCTGAATCATTTTCAAGCTATTTTCACTTCAGCAAACCTTTTTTGGACTAAGTGATGACTGTGTTCAAGCCACAACAGCTGGATTCTTTTTGTGCAAAGAATCAGTGGCTAGAAGGAATTGTATTTAGTTAACATAACAAATCCTGCCATCTTCCACAGCCAAGTGACTCACAACAGGAATCTGATGCTTCTGTTCTTCCCTCTGTTCTTAGATAATAGTAGTAGTCACCCCTGCATCAAGGTCATAGAAGGAGAAAAAGACAATAGACCATAGGACCTTCATTGAAACTCTAGCTTTAGCTTCTTTGTTCTCCAAAGCTCTCTTATCACAGCAAATGTTTTGACTAAATGCATGTCAAGTTGCTTATTTCATTTACTACCTCTGTAAATACAGATGTCTGAGTAACTGAACATTTTAACATATTGCAGTATTTCTTCAATAAACTGTGCAATATATCCATTGTAAACTCGTATGGAATTTGTTGCATTCAGCTTATATTAAAAGCCAACGTTCAAGGCGCTTTCTTGTTTGTCATCTCTTGGAAATCAAGCAATAGGTTAGTTGGATCTGAGGGCAGAATAACACAGTTTATTAATGACCTTTAGAACCAAAAGTTCCTTTAATGTAATTAAGTTTAATTTAGTCCCTTTTCTCCAGTGTGATTGTAGGAATTTTGGGGGTCTGAGAGTAATGAGGTATGCTTGTTCACACTGTGGTACCACTTGGCTTTTTAAGGTAGGTGGGGAATCATGGTATTCTTATCTGACTAGGACCTGGCCTTTTCTATTGGAATAATGGGATGGTGATAAGAATAACATGAAAAAAATATCAAGTTACTTAATCAGAGAAAAGTAAAGGATTTTCTGACCTTTTCAGTTCTTTGGAGAAGGGGAAAAACTTGTTTCTATTGATAACTAAATCGTTCTTCATCAGGTTTGGTTTTATGGCAATATTTGAACTCAGGCCCACCTTACTGGTGAAGGGGTTAGCATGAGTCATCAGACTCCATTTTGGGTCCTGAGACACCATTTCAGAGACCCAGGGTAATCACATCTCACCTGTCCTCACCCTCTCCGGGTCAGTCACATGGGCCCAGAAGCATCAGATGAGGTGATGCACCATATAAGGAAACAACCCTTCCCTGACCAGGTGAGGTGACCAGACATATAAGGTATACAGCCCCTGACCCTGAATTATGATTGGCTCTGCGCCCACCTTACCCCTTTTCCTGTAAACTGTACTATAAAATCCGCTGTACTGTACCCCTTGGAGAGCTAGCTCCATGAGATCTCTGTAAGCTAATAAAGCATATATGCATTTGTGACCTCCTCTGTCTTTGTGTGTCTTGGGACCACTTGGACCTACTCAGGGACTATCAGAGCTTTGTGCTCTAACAATGGCAAGCTAAACACGCCAGCTGCTTGAGTGTCACCTCCCACATCTATAACAGACTCCTTTTCTTTATTTTGTATGCTTAATGCTGGTAACAGTGAATTTGATAAACAGCCCTGGAAAATGAAGCTCTTATGTACAGATCAGAGACATATAGTAGATATGTATTTTTTCATTCTGATTAGGTGTCCAACCTCAATGATTTTGTGTTCTTCCATCTAGCTTTACAGTAGTATAAACAACACTTTCTGGGCTCCAGATTGGCAATCATGTACAGACCTGACAAGTGCCGCGCCTGCCATTCATGCGTTGCTGAAGCCCACTTGAGATGTTGTGCCATGAGAACTATTCGCAGTTAGGGCCCATGGATACCCAAGGCTGTTGGCTGTAGTACATGCTGTGATACTAGCTACTCATTCTGCTGGATTAAAGAGAGGAAACAACAGCCCAGGACAAGCAGGTGAACAGTGGTAACAGAATCAGCCTCAATCAGAATTGGAGACAGAAAGTGAGTGGACCTAGTAGCCCTTCCGCTAGGTTATGTCTCCAGCTTTTCCTTACCCTTCAGCTGCCATCTTTCCTTACTTTCTACAAAGTACCACTACAGTTAGTCTCATCTACTTGCCACTTGCCTCTGAACACTACCACAGCCCCAACTTTCTCCAGCTTTTCCTTCACAAGCTACCTAAGTATCCCCTGGGCACCGCTAGCAAGCCACTTGCTAACTATCAGAAAATAGCTTTTCTGCAAAAGTGTTATATAATGTAATTGTCATGAAACTCTGGTAGGGTGACCAGATATTCAATTTTATATGGACAGTTCCAATATTCAGGACTTTGTTTTACATAGGCGCCTAATACTCTCCCACCCACCACCTGTCCTGATTTTTCATACTTGATATCTGGTCACCCTAGACAAGAGGGTTCTATAAAAATGTAACAAGGTTCTACAGAAATGACTCTAAAAACCTATAGAGAATGATATCTTTTATATAGACTGTTTTTGAACCATTGTATAGAATTCAATTGCAGGAATACCTCTGCACAATGATGGTTCAAAAAACCTGCAGAAAGCCTATAATTTTGTATTAAATTCTGTAGGAGTGTTCCTTAAGAGTTGGGCAGTTTTGAGGTATATCATACATGTGGTTTTTGTGTTCCTGCAGCTAGGTGAATTTTTCTTTTGGGCAGCAGCACAGTCTGAATTTGCGAGCAGTCTTTTGTGGTTAAAAAAAAAAAAAGACACTTCTGTCTCTGCCCATTAATCCGCAGATTCATGTGCAAGTTTGTGTTGCCTTAAACCTCACTGACATGTCACCATACAGATGCAGGGCCATTGTCTTTGATTTCTAAATGGATTGTACAATAGGCACCATGGCTTCTGGAGTAAAACATACACAAAAAATCACATGCCATTTCCACGAGTAACTGAGATTTTGTATTATTTCAGTGATCTGAGGTTTTTTTCAATGCATCAGGGAGATAAGAAGGTAGCTGCCAATAACTCTATGATAGTGTCCTTTCTGTGACCTGGTAGAAATGAACGTAGATGGTATTGACAAGAAATGGAACTATTTAAATTAGGCAGATAAGATTATGTGTGAACCAGGCACAAAGATTTAACCTTAAGTTGACAATGTTCACTTCACGGAAGCCATAGCAGTTCAGACATTGAATGCTATCAGTGACACAGTTAAAAACATAAATTGGGAAGATTCATGCTGAAGACAATGACAGCAGAGATTAGAAATGACAGCAGGGGGAAAGTCCTGCCTAACTTAGGAAAGAGGAAAAATGTCAAAACAGTAATAAACTATAGCAAGGCCAACAGGTCAACCCACATGAGAAAACCAACAGGTAACAGAAGGGCCTCTGAAACTTCTGAAGAACAGAAGATCAGTAGGAAAGCATTTTTATGAGAAATAAAATGCGCCTTCCTGTCAGGGAGGAAGGGAGTTGCAGAGTGCTTGAGAAATGGAAAAAAATACAATTAAAACCAGATATGAATAAAGATCAGGTGAGAGAGGATGTCACCTTGTGTCCTTTGGAACTGTATTTCTGCTGCCTCCTGAAATTATGTTTTCCTGAAACAAAGGAACAATGTTATGGAAAAGTGGGTGCCAGGTACTTTAGGAAAATGAGACACAGTGAAGCGGATAAAAGAGACAAAGACAATAACAATCATATGCAATAAACTGAAGGCAGCTGAGGTCTGAGACAAAGGTGAAAATTCTGAGCCAGCAAGATGACTGAAGCAGGGGAAGGAAGGAGGGAAAGGTGATTCACAATAACATTTGAAAGACATTGGCTTGAATATTAATCAATGTCACAGCAAACTTAGCTTGGCGGCCTTGGTGACTGACTTTGTTCAGTTAGCAATTTCCCATTTTTAAGATGATAAACAGGAAAGTGGCTTGGAATATGGCTTTTAATATAAGTTGAATGCAACAAACCTAAGCTCAGGCTTTCATGCCAACTGGATAAACACTGGCATACAATTCTATTGTGTTTGTATAGGCATAATTGAAATATTTGTTTGTGTTGGTATCCACTCCAAAATTAGACAATGTAGACTCCTGTATACAAATACGCCTTTTGACATGCAAGTAGCATGGGTATGTCACACAATGGAAGACGTGGAATAAGCAATGCACTCACTTGCGGTACCTCACTCTTCATTAATTCATTCAAATGAAAACCTAGTTCCCATGCACTGTTCAATGACTTTGTTATTTCTTTCTCTTTAGAACTCACTAAAGGGATTGTGAAGTGATTAACGCAGCCTGACATGATGAAGAACATGAATGTATTTAAGGTAAAATATTTTAGCTGATGGCAGCACAGACTATTTTGTGCTGCCTTTGTGACTGCTATTTCAATATATTATACAATGGTATTCTGAAGTGACTGGTTTGCAGCAGATAAGATGACTGTACTATTTATATGTGTTAAGAGAAGAGCCAAAACCAGAAAGTTCAGACCTGAAATCAGATCTCAAGCAAAAGTTTCCCAAAGCTTAGGATGGGGGTTGTATTTGGGGACCTTGGGGTTATAGTTCAGTCTCATCTACACACAGATAGAGATGTAAGGAATATTATATAAAGATACAAGGGCCAAATTTCTATTCTTGGTTATACCTATGTAAATACTTACACCAGATGTCACAGTGTTGTAACTCAGAGTGGAATTTGGCCACTCATTTGAAGTTGGTGCCCAATGCTACCAATAAATGCCTACCAAAAATAATCAACTGGTATATATTAATTTAAACAGAAAATTTGGAAATCAGTTGCATGCTGGGTTGCAACACGGGCCCACTGGATGCTGATGCAGAGATTGATAATGGCAGAAAGTGCCAAAAAAAAACCCAAAACAAAACAAACAAAAAAAAAAAAACCAAAACCAAACCCAAAAACAAACAAACAAACAAAAAAAACCAACCACCCTGAAAAGCACTATTTCTGCATGACAGCCACTAAAGCTGCTGTACACCCTCCACGTTTTTCAACAATTAAATATCTGTACGTGAAAGCACTTACTTTTACCTATTGCCTGCATGAAGTAGCCAAGATACAGAAGTTTTTCAGTGTGTGGCCCCTCTGCACAGTAGCGGTTTCACAGTCTTATAGCAGAGTGTATAGCCAGTTTGCTCATGTCACTGCCATAGCTTAATAGGAACAGAGGCAGGAGAAGGGTCTAGGCCAGCATAAAGCAGGAATAACAGGATTTTCTGCCAAAATGGAGTGTGGGATAAGAACTTTAATGGGCAAGCAAACAAAGAATGAATCTGAAGCCTGAGGCACTTCAGTGTGTTAGCAATAGACAAGCAGTCCTGGAACAAATACAGGCCAGAGTCTCAGTTTGAAATGTTTGTGTGGCGCATGTGCCAAAAAAGTTTGGCTCCATGTATACGTGTGTGTATGTATATCTATAGCCCCACACCAAATATGTAGTTGTGATAATTATAGAATAAATTACAGAGCCATATGATAAACTCCATGCACCTTGGACCATCTCACCTGCTCCCTGCCAACTAATCTGTCTCCACTTGGATTTATTCTAGCATTCTAAACCAAGGCTGCAATCTCACAAACAGTTATGTATATGTTTAACTTTAAGCACACAAAAGTCCCATTAAGGTCAAATTTGGCTCTATATAATTCGAGAACTGAGTGTACGTGAGCTCACAGTCTTCCCTCTTCCGTTTATTATTAGCACTGAACTTTTGTCAACCGTGATTTATTTCATGCACTATGACAACTGCTCTAGTGCTGGTGTTGATTACCAGGTCACTGTAATTGTCTGTCTTATACCCTGGGTCATTGGTGATGTATGACTTTTGGTTAAAGGAACCATCCTTTGATATTCAGTCCAGAGCAGTGGTTCCCAACCCGGAGTCTGGGGACCCCCTGGGGTCCATGGGCATGTTGCAGGGGGTCTGCGGAGCCTCTCCCTACCAGGGCCAGAATCCAGCTCCAGCCCTGATGCAACCTACCAGGGCTGCCTCTCCCCGCCCGTGGCTGGATCCCAGCAGGGGGATGAGGCTGCTTTAGCTCCCCGGAAGAGGCAAGGGTGGGGGCCACAGCCACCACGGCTCAGCTCCCCAACAGCACAGGCCATGGTGGCAGCAGTGCCACTCACCGGCCATCCCAGAGGCATCCCAGAGTGGTACAGGCCAGATTACATAATCAGCCAGGGGAACTGCAAAGATTTTTTTGTTAAAAAGGGTCCCCAGCCTGAAAAAGGTTGGGAACCACTGGTCCAGAGGAATACCTTAGTCTGATCTCCTCACTGGTATACAACAAAATATCTTTGCAGTTTTAAGAAATTATCTCAGGCCAGATTTGGGAAATACAAGAGAAAATGGTCTAACAAACAGCATGAGACTATCAATTAGATATAGAATATCTGGATATAAAATATAGATAGTGCAGTTGCAAAATACCAGTTAAAGATACATATATCAATAATTATTAGGCCAGATTCTCCTTGGTGTAAAGCTAGACTTCAGCTGAAGATCCAGCCTGCTGTTTTTATACATTCATAACTATAATTTACTCATTCTGCAGAAACCTAGATAGATATCTTCTATAGATAAAATGGTGGTGGGCTGTGTAACAGACTTCAAATTATCATGAGTTGGGAATGATTGATGAACATGCTACCCCATCACATGACTTCTTACCTCATGAAAATAACAATGTTCTTATAGAAATTACTGTCGCTTATTCTCTCATCGCTCACTCCAACCTTCAGCTGTGTATTCTCTTTCAGTGCCCTTCCATATACATTAGAGAGTGGAGGAAAAAAAGGGGAGAAAGACGAGTGTAACTATACAGTGGAAAATAACATTCGTAAGTCATGCAAACACTGAACCCTACATATAATGAATCTGTCCTTTAGGGACAATCTTTTCCATGTCATTGTCTGGTACTTATGTTGTTGTTCATCTAGCTAATTGCTGCTTTGAAAGGTATAGTCATGCGGTCATGCCTAGATTAGCAGCAAGTGTTTGGCCAGCTACTTTCTTGTCACAGTTGATAATTAATTAATGAGTTCTGTTCTTCCCTAGGAAAGCAAGATTGGGATAGAATTGGACCTATTTTATCACAGTAGCATTGCTGTGCCTGTTGGCAGGTTAGACAGTAACAGTGCTGGATTCCAGTAAGACAGAAGAAGAATTTCCATAAGTAGTCCCTGAATCACTTGGAAGCAGGGGGAAATTAACAGTGATTAGTAAATCTCAGTAGAAACAGGCTCATTACTATGTTAGTCAATGCTCTTTTCCTATAGCGAAGTTCCAAAGGGGCAGCCAAGTTAGTCTAGTTGGGCAAAAGAAGCAAGGAATCCTGTGACACTTAAAGACTTTGAAGTGGGATTTTCTCCCACGAAAGCTCATGTGCTAAATAAATCTGGCTATATCTACACTACAGGGCTTTATTAAGCTGTCTTTATAAGGCCTACTTTAAGCCAGCTCAAAATGCCAGGAGACTGCCCATGTCCACATTGGCAGCTGCTAGGTCGCCCTAGGTGTGGTATGTTGTGGGTAGTTGGCCCATGGTGCACCACAGCAGAAGTGCCCCTCTCTCCTGGCCACCCCCTTACCACAGGAGGTGAGTGATCATACCACCCTCCATATTGTGTGTGCCAACAGGGACCCCAAGCAAGTCAGGGAGCTGGATGTGGCCCAGCAATGTGCCAGCACAGCACTCCACACCCTCCCTGCATTGCCTGGACTCCTCCTGCTCTGAACCAGGTGCTGTAGGGCAACTGCCAGTGGAGGGGCAGGTGCAGCAGTTGTCAAGATGCAAACACTGGGAAACAGCACATAGACGAAGGTGATGTCAAATCACCCGTTGTAATGGGAAAGAAATCCATAGTCATGATTTAATCCTGCTTACACACAATCTAATCTGAAAGAACTAGCAGCCCGGCTCTGCAGGCACCGGTGGGGTTCAGTGCTGTGCAGCGCTGAACCTTGCCGGTGCCTGCAGCCCCCCTTTGCAGGCACCGGCGGGGAGCAGCGCTGGGCAGTGCTGCAGCCCGCCGGTGCCTGCAGCCCGGCTCTGCAAGCACCGGTGGGGTTCAGCGCCGGGCAGCGCTGAACCCTGTCTGTGCCTGCAGCCCAGCTGTGCAGGCGCTGGCCAGGGGACACCCCTCAGCACCCTGGCCAGGGTGCTGAGTGTTCCCTGGCCAGGTTGCTGAGGGGGCAGCCCTTGACCTGTTGTTTCGGAAAGTCTTGTTCCGAAACAACATGTTCACACGAGTTGTTTCGAAACAAGTGTTTCGAAACAAGGTTGTTTCGCCCCCAAATGGGGTTTAACTTGTTTCGAAACAACACGCTTGTTTCGAAACAACGGGTTCCTGTTGTTTCGAAACAACGGTGCGTCGTGTGAACATGGTTTTTTTTGTTCCGAAACAACGAGGTTGTTTCGAAACAAAAGTGCTGTGTGAACACAGCCGTTGTGCATTTCATCTTGTTATACTCTGTGGTATAAAGGAACAGAGACATTTAGGCTTGGGAGCCAGGAAGGGGCAACAGGTTAATTGGCCCAACTCGAGACACTTGGAGCAAGAATTATTTTTCCAGAAAGGGATTAAAAGAAGAGCCATGCTCCTTACTGGGGGGCTGAAATGGTCTAGAAGTTACAAGGCCAGTGGAGGAGGTAGCCTGTTGACCTTCCTGAAGTGGAGAGTCAGTGTTGGGAGACTGATGAGTGGTTGGACTGTGTTTTGGGATTTTTATGAACTATGTGCACATACAGAATGTATTTGGGGCTTTCAAGGACAGCAATTGTTCTTCACAGGTATCAAGGACAACAACTGTTCTCCACAGGTATCCCTAAAATACTTGATCTCCTTGTGTATATATCAAATATACATCTAAGTTTGCCTGTTACTCAGAAGTCCTAAAATGTCTAGGAATTTCAAGAATTGAAATTCTGAGGAATGGTATCAAACCATTGGTCAACCAACAACAGCCAATGCTGCGATGTCCTATCCTCAAGTGCCACCAAAAAGCCAAATTCTACTTTGAAGATAGTGGTAGATAGGGGAAGGGTGCATTGTCTGAAATATCTGACCTATACAAAGTGAACTCAGCAAAGTCCATATGAACAGCGGAAATATGTGAACTTTTGAAACAAAGAATTTCTTGTCAAGCAAATATCACTAGTAATAATAATAAATATTACCTATAATTAACACAAAGGAAACAAAATAGAAAATATATTGCATATTACCCAGACAAGATGGTTTCTCAGTGTTCATGTTTTTCAGAATCTTCCAGGAGGCAACAGCTGCTATTTAAAGGGCCTCATCCAATGCTCATTGAACTTAGTGGGAAAGATTGCCAGTGACTCTGCTGGACTTTGGATCATGCTCTAAATATTCAACTGAATTACTTGTTATTGTGCATGAGTCTTATTATAAAGTTCTGTAAAAAGTAACCTGACAGGATACAAGTATTTCAGCTTTCAAATGAAGAATGTAAGATTTCATAAATTCACAGACTGAAAGTAAATTAAAATAATTGTTCAAGTAATCCATTTGGGAAATTAGTCTTGGATTAAATCATGTTCCTGCCAGGAGACATAGAATTCTTGCTAAGAACTGAATGACATTTTCTGGGAGGTACTGTATTAAGCACTGTTCCTAGAAAATATAATTAAAGGATATTATTTAACATTCATTTTTTGGCTTGATTGACATAGGTAAACATTCACTGAGTGCTGAAGCCTATAAAGTTGAAGTACAAATATATTGCTTTCAATATTGATGTCAGACTCTATTTTATTTTAGAGTGTAAAGTAGCAACATGATTAGTTCCCGCTTATGTTAGTGGGTGTGACTGTAAATTCTCCATTCACCCAAGAATTTAATGTAGTTAAATCTTAAATATTTTTCCATGGACAGAAAGAGAGAAAGGTGAGAGAAAAGTAAGAGGGATGTCATTTGATTCACAAAAATCTACAAAATCATATCATATCATAGGGCTGGAGGGGACCTCATGAGAACAGCAAGTCCAACCCCCAGGGAATTGAACCCAGGACCTTCTGCATGTTAAGCAGAGGTGCTAGCCACTACACTATTTGCTAATGTCAATGGTGTCACCCTCTACAGCATAGCAGGGGTGACTTGCTGCTCCACTTCCTCTACCTCCTAGTTCCAGGCCCTCCAGTTGGTGAAAAGTTTGATCATTCAGTGCCGTCAGAAACAGGTCAAATTGGGTATAATTTAGAAAAGTCCCTTCTCCCATGAACAGAATGGATACCAAATTTGATAAATCTAAAACAATTATCTAGCTACGTATTCAAGAAAATATGTAAAAATCAAGCTTTTATAGAAGACATTTTAACACAAGGAGGCATTGTTTACATAAAAACGAAATCAATCTCTGGTAATCCTGTGAAACTTAGTTTTGACATAGAGGACTGAAAACATTTATTCATCAGTCACATCAGTGTCATTTCTGTCTAGAGGGAAGCTGCTAGACATATTGTCACATTTATCCTTGGCCACGCCTCACACGCGTCTCTGTACCAGGCAGGCTGCCGGCCAAACATTTGCAAAGTGGTGAGCATCTGGTCTTTGCATGCAAGCTGCAAAGGATTAGCTGAAGGATTAAGTCAGGAGTGCATGGTATTCCACACATAACTGGTGTAATCCAGCCATCCTCCAAGATGCATTTATGCTTGATAAGGAGGATAGTTTTGCATGTGCTCAGTCATCACAGAGCCAGTCCATCACTTGATAATTTGCCCTCTTGACAGAAAGTATAAATGCTCCCATAGTTGGAGGCAGTTTTTCTCTGTCTGCTTCTCAGAAAACATCCACCAATGTAACTGAAGTGTCATAAAGGTGGTTTTTAAATGGTAAACATGGCATATGAACACCTCAGTGCATTTACTGTATAAACATAGAATCATAGAATCATAGGGTTGGAAGGGACTCCACGAGGTCATCTAGTCCAACCCCCTGCCAAAAAAAGCAGGACCACTCCCATTAGATCATCCCATAATCAGTGACTGTTTCAACCATTTCAAGCTCCCTCAGGTTATGTCTACATTGGACAGCATTTTTGAAAACAACTTTTTTCCAAAAAATTATTTCAAAATATATTTGAAATAATTATCTCAAAATAACTTTTTTCAAAAATGCCGTTTCAGGAGAATGGTTCGGGGACTGCTCCTTGTCCCAAAATACCACGGCTTTTTTTTCCCGAAAGTGAAAGTCTACACTGGACTTTCTTTACCAAAAAAAAAAGAAAGGCAATGGACAAGATAGGCTGGCATTTTCAAAAACAGCCTTTGCCATGTCTGGCAAAGACTTTTTTCAAAAAAGCTATCTTGAGAAAGGCTTTTTTTTAAAAAAATGTAACAAGGTTTAGCTTTGCTGAAAAAGTGCGTTGGTATTTCGAGATACCAGTGTGCTTTTTCAAAAAAAACTAAACTCGACAGCTTTTTCAAAATAAAAAGCCTTTTTCAAGATAGCTTTTTCGAAAAAAGCGATCACCGGACGTGGCCAAGGCTTTTTTTGAAAAAGCCTGCTTATCTTTTCCATTGCCTTTCTTTTTTTCGAAAACGAAAGTCCAGTGTAGACTTTCACTTTCGGGAGGAAAAAAATAAGCCATGGTAGTTTCGGAACAAGGAGCAGTCCCCGGACCATTCTCCCAAAATAGCAATTTTGGAAAAACTTATTTCAAGATAATTATTTTGAATATATTTTGAAATAATTTTTTTGAAAAAAGTTTTTTTGAAAATGCTCTCCAGTGTAAACAGCCTCAGAGCAAAGAAGGAAGTCCTTGGAGGCTGAATCAAATACTTTCAAGTAAGAGAATTTGGTCTTTCCAGCCTGCTTGCCACTAGTATCACATCCTGAAAGCACATGGAAATTTGGCAGTATAGAAGATTGAATTGATAGTAGTAATCCAATTTCCTTTTCAAAATTCCTCCCATATGTCAAGGTCACACTTTTCTACACTTTGTATTTCGGTGAGGTACTAGGCCAGAGGTGCCAAACTCATTTACTATGGTGGGCCAGATTTGACTTAAAAGTGCTTCAAGTTGGCTGTACATACTGTAAATTCAAATACTATGGCACTCTGACAGCATTGTGGAGTGCTGCATATGCAAAACTATGCTCCATGACACCACTCACTCTCTCTTTCTTTCTCTCTCTGTTAAGGAAAGAGTGTGGTGCTGCAGAACACCATCATGGGCCAGATAGAAGAGGTTTGTGGGCCACATTTGGACCATGGACTGCACATTTGACACCCCTGAGGCAATCATTGCAAAATAGTGGATTAATCTAAATCAGGGGTGTCCAACCTGAGGTGCGCTGCAATTCTTTTCTCAGCTGGGGGGCCAGTGAGAAAATTTTTGATAGATAAGACATGCAAATTCATCTTTATTAATAAACTTTAATAAAATAATTATTAGTGTGATATTTGGCATTGCTTTTGCTTGCACAAATTGTCTGGATGTAGCAATGTGGAGTATTCCAGATAGCGCTGGCCAGCCCTAGCTCCCAGGCTCTTGCGGAAGTACTTGGCAGGCCAGATAAAAGCCCTTGGTGGGCCTGATTCTGGCCCCCCAGGCTGCATGTTGGACAAGCCTGATCTAAATCAAAAGAATATTTAAGAAGTCTTACAGTGCTACAAGATTCAGATTCCAATTAGCAGTTTCAACAGATCAAATAAAGAACAATAAAGACTCAACAGTCTTCATGTATCATCATATCATCCTGAAAGCTGGCTTTGCAGTGGATTCAACCTTGCTGATCTATATGTCAATCATCAGCCTTGCATGATCTGTTATGTGATATTGCAGCTCTCCACTGTGTGCAACAGTTCATTGACAGTGAAATATACACTGCATGTGTGAAACTGCTCGTGAAAGGGACTAAATTATTTTTAGTTGGGTGCATATACACCAATTTCTTTGCATACTTTTCCTACACTAATTAAGGTGACTGATTACAATCTATGTAATGTGCACAGGATTTTTCTCAGGGGTATTAGTATAGACCTCTGGCTTTGCTATGGGTGCTCCATGCCCCTCCAGTTGGACACAGCAGCTACAATACTAGTGTAATGGGCACTTTCCTCCAGTGTAAAGGAATTCTTAGCTTAAGACCAATGCCATACCTCCTGCCTACTGGGGCCAAAGGCAGCCAAGTATAGGCTGAATCAATCATGAGGGAGATCAGGGACTAATACATCTCTGGATGGCTCTTAGATCAGTTAGCAGGAAAAGTCATAAAGACAATTTTAAGTCTCTTTTGGCCTCCTGCCCCAATCACCCACTTGAGCTGTGGCTATTGAAGCAAGGATAAAACACAGGAGAGGGGTCATTCATTCAAGAAATGGTTATGATACAAAACTCTAAATCCAAATACCCTCTGTCTGACTTTGGGCACCTCATATCTAGATTTGGAGTTGATATTTGAAGTCAGTGTCAAATGCATAGACATCTTCATGATAATATATCACCACTGAGAGTTTCTTCACCCTTCTGCCATGTGTATATGAATGAACACAGCCTTCTGCAAGAAGTGTGTCAGTACATGGAATGCAGTACGCTGTTAATATTCATCTGTATGCTGATTATATTGCCTTCTAAATATTTCTGACTCTTATAATTGTTGTGTCTGTGTAAGATCTGTGTGTGAACCAAAATCCCAGATCCAAACATTTGTAAACTTTGAGGTGTTTGAAACCTTGATCCACTTTTGGATTGGAGAGGGCTGTATCAATGCAGGGGTTTTAGAGGCCACAGCCCCAGGCCTCGGCTTAACGGGAGGGCCACAAACTGCATCCTCTAAGACTCTTGTGTTGATCTGGTCCAGGTACCCTGCTCAGGCTGGAACAGTGCCAGCAGGGCCTGGAGGGGTGCTGGGAGGGGCCCTGCCAATCCTGGGGGTCTGAGGTCCTGAGGCAAGAGGCCATGCTCCATGGTGCTCTTGCCCTGCCCCTGGGTCAGCTGTTCTGTCCCCAGGGTGGGGCGGGCTGGCAGATGTTTGCTGCACGCCAGGCATGGGGCTGGCTGGTGCACTGTGTGACCGCCGGCACAGCCCTCAAGGGCCTGGAGCACTGTCAGGGCATTGTGCCAGGGCCCACATAACAGCCCCAATGGGGTGGGCAACAGTACTCTGGGCTCTGACTGCAGCACAGAAGATTGCACTGCGCACCAGGTGGCCCCGCATTCGGGAGCAGAAACCAGCTGGCCCAGGGGCAGGACAAGAGTACTGTGGAGTGCAGCCTCTGGACCCAGGGTCCCAGCCCCTCCACTGCTCCCAGGTCTCCATGGTGGAGGGCCACCAGGGCCCCAGGTAGGGGTCACCATGAAAGTGGGCAGCCAGGGGCCCTGGCCCTGGATTTGGACTTGGACCTGGGCCAATCTCAAACACTTTATGGCCTAAGATTAGGATGTAGTTCGTCAGTGCACACTCATTGCTACAGAATACAGCTCTATTGCATCTTCTGTTACTGTCCATGGATGGGGATCACGACCTGTTAGAACAAGTCATTAGTCAATGCAAGACAACAAATTAATGTCAGGGGACAGTGGAAGTCCTTCATACAGAACAAATGCAGGATGATAATAAGCTATACTGAATAGTAACTTTTTCATGGATAAGATAATACTTGCTGCAAAACACAGGGTAGTTTCATACTTGCATTCAAGATATTCCTGAACTTAACTAAACAAACATTGGTAATGTTTTAAAGCAGTGAATGTTCAGTCACTTGACAGGGTGACACAGAAATCAACATCTTTTGATCAACAGGAAAAGAAAAGAAATGAAGGCTCTCACTATTCTGATGTCATCTCCCATTGTAATTGTTGTTTATGGTAGCAAGACCATAAATCTCAATGCTCAGCATTGTCTCATTCTGAGATCAAGGTCCTTATTGCTGATTGATTCATGCATTTTTCATTTGCCTTGCTAATATACTTTAAATGAAACAGACACTTAGAAATGGAAACTGGAGCTATTCTCCTCCCTTCCCCCAGGAGGATTTAGCTTATAAACTGTACAATTTTTCAGACCGTATAAAACATGAGAGAAAATGAATTTTATTCATCTCACAATGCTATAATTAATTTTCCTCTCATTGAACTTGGTCATGCAAAATGTTGAGTGCATTCAACTGTTAGTGCTTGAATGTGATGCCTTTCCTCACAGTGAGTATTGCCTTACTCCTTGAGTTGTCTCATTGAAATCAGTGGGACCACTCAAGTAGAGAGGTACAGCTCAATCTGGGTAAGAATACTGCACTCTGGCTTTTAGTAAAGTCTGTTGGAGCTGCAGGAGCTTCTTACCAGAATCAGTCCATCATCTATTTTTTTTCTTTTTTTCCAGGTCTGTTTTACTCAGTTTATGTTCTTTAGCAACTTGTATAGCACCTGGATGTGTATGAAATACAATGGGCCTGATTTACTACACCATATGAAGTTATTTTCACCACAAGCTAATTACATGATTAGGGCTGGTTACAAATTTCAAATGAAATATATTTTTGTAGAAAAAATTGCCTTTTTTCCAAAATAGAACTTTTTTTTTCACTACAAGGAGTGCCCTTGTGATATTTTTATTTGTTAATCACATTGACAAAACTTGTTACCCCAGTAAAATAGCAGTATCTAGAGGCTTTAATGCACTGTAGAAACTCAGAGAAAGACACAAAGAACTTACCATCTTAAGCAGAATAGACAGAAAATACTTTTTATGGCTCAGATGCAGACAGATTAAGTGACTAGCCCAATATCATGCAGGAGATTGTGGCAGAGTTGAGAGCTGAATCCAGATTTTTATGAGCCATAATCTATTGCCTACACCAATTTGACCAATGACTGACTGAGGGACCACAATCTGGCCCTACAGAAACACATAGTCTATTATGAAAACGCCTATTGTAGCTTAGAATAAATCACTGGTCATCAATCGGATGATGAATTTCACAACAATGCTGGATTTTTGTGAGCCCTGTGTTCCAATTCAAGATCATTCTAGTTTAAAGAAAAAAACGTAGCTCCTTCTGGTTGATCAGAAGAAACTTCCATTTAAGTCTCAGGTTTGCTTGTATTACCATCGTGTGCGTCTCCAGCAAAAAAAGACAACCATAGACAAACTGTTCTATAAATAGTTGATACATTATAGCACCAAGTTCTGCATATGCAGTACTGGGAAAATCAGTGATATCATGCCATTTGGTCCCTAGGTTACCTTCAGCTGCTGAATAATGTTTCTTGCAGAGAGAGGATTCAACTTTTTGCAGAAACTATCATTTTCCAATCAATGAGAGATGATTTTTTTCAGGGAACATATAAATTTCAGCCAGATGTGTAGTGGAAATAGATTCAGTGTCGCTACCTAACATATACCAGGTTACATACATCATACCTTTTCATAATTCATAACTACTCCTGTTTGCCTAAAAAGTTGTTAGCTATGGGCCAAACTACAGTCTGTCTTGTATGCCTGTTCTGGGAAGTAAGGGAAACTTACAGGGCTGTGGAGTTCTTACTCATTTAGTAGTTAGCTCTTACTGAGGTGAATGCCAATTGATCTCAGGATTTGCCTAGTACTCTTCTCCATTGGTCCTGCTTCAGCCCTGTCAAAATTTGGTGCTAGTTAGCAATTCATAGTATTGTTTATTGAAAAAAGCTTACTATTTAATAACATCAGAACTTCTTTGGTATTGCCTTTGAAACAGATCCCTGAGTCACTGGGGCAGCCCTGTTACTCAGCATTTTTTATAATATTATACACAATACCATAAACTGAATCCAAGAAAATGGCTCAGATTGCACCTTAGAAGAGGCTAAATCTACAGGGCAAAATCTAAGGGCAATGCGCAGTTATATGATCTGAACAGAAAACCCAACACAAAACTCTTTCTACCCCAGGGGTCTCAAAAACACAAACTGTGGGTTGCACATGGCCCCTAAAGCTATTTCCTGAGGCCTGCAACAACACTAGTGTTACCAATATTTGCAATATCATTGTGTGAAAGTTTCAGTGGTGTGGCCCTCAGGCTAACATACTAGTCCTCATGTGGCCCTTGTGGTGATTTGAGTTTCAGACCCCTGTTCTATCCTTTCAGTGAGGGCCAACATTTTTCTCATGTGAATAGGAAGTAACAGATTTTTAAAGCTATGTGGCACTATATGGTGCATGCTGAAAGGTAGGATTGAATCTTAACTAGCCTGTTGGTATTTACATTTCTAGAAGGATACCAAATTCCTTTTCCTTTCAGTTTGTTAATATTTCATGCCTCATGTTGCACTGAAACGCCCTTGCAGATCAGCATTCGAAGTGACGCTTTTGGATTCCATAGGGGCTGTATCCATCCTTTTTTAGGTAGAAGAACTAAAGGTCATTCCGATGCAAAGACTGAGGTTGGTGACTGGGGACAGAAATGGGGGTTCTTCTAAGCCAGGAAAGAAAATCCCTGGGTTATATGTTTGGCTTGCTGTGTTGGGCTAATGAGAATTATACATAGAAAATCCAGCTGCGTCCTCCATTTTCTATAACATTCTGTCTGGGAAAAACAAGCCTTGGAGAAGTGAAACACCTGAGAGAAAGTTCCATTAGTGTTAATTTAGGCATCAAAAGAAAAGGTTGACAATACAAAGAAAGTAGCAGTGAAAGATCTAAATTGTATGAAGAGAGAATAATAAGATAAAATCAAAGTGTTGTAAAATGCATGGGGCGTTGGTGCCTCTAAAAAACAATACTGTAACTCCTCCTGCCACTTGTCAGCAAACATCTCACATAAGAGGAATGAAAATGTGACATGTGGAGGGTGAAGAAGAATAACTGATGGTTTGGGATTATCGCTCAATATGACTTGGATTTGGGGAGGGCGAAACTATGATGGATGCTTAAACTCAACTGAGGCAGGTTCCTGAAAATTAATACACTGAAGTAATGATGGATGGGCTGCAGTGTGATATAAGGAAATAATTGCATTCAGAGTTGTGTCAAATGAGGCAGACTCATCTCCATACACCAGAGGAAAAGCAGCTGTGAAACAAGGACAATTTTCATACCAACCAAGTTCTTATAGACTATGCTGCATTTTCCATGTGGAAAGAGAAGTGAGATGATCTGGCCTGCTTCCTGCTGAGCTGCAGAGGTTATTTCCTGCTTTGTCCAAACACTGCATGTGACATGGAAATGTGCTGGTGTGTCAGGCGTGATCGTTACTGAGATGGATACTGGAAAAGGCATTAAAATCTTCTGTAAACAGAGGATGAAACAGGTAAGAATAGAACTTTAGAGGGCAATGTTGGGTTTGGGCTTTTATTTATTTTTAAATTTTTTCCTTTTAAGGGGAGAGATAATAGGTAAAATTTGCTAGACTCAACTTCATGTATGTTTTTAGTTTAATCTATCTATTGCTACTGCACCCTGAGAGTAAGTTCATGTTTTCCTGGCCCCAACTGAGCAAAGCATTTAAACACATGTTTAGATCTAACTTTATTCAACAAAGCACTTAAAATATATTTATGTCCTATAAGCACACACCTCCATTTAAAATGAATAGAGACAGACAGAAAGATTAAGGCCTCATCCAAAGCCACTGAAGTCAGTGGAAAGGTTTGCATTGATTGCGTTGGCTTTGGATCATCCACTACAAGAACTGGCCTTACCAGCACCTGTGCTAATGAACATGTCAACATAGCAGCACTCAAGAGCAAAGACCTACAAAAACAAATCAGTTTGTGTGTACGCATATCCTTAGTTTCAAGCTTTCAAAGGCTTTTTGCAAACAACAAGGTAACAGATATTTGAGTAATTGTTTAATGTTGGGTTATTTAATATCACGGTGGAATCTGCATTGTTGTTTTACTCCTGTTCTTCGTTCTGTTTAGACTGGTTGTGTTTTTGGAGGTATCATCTATTAATGCACGTGTGGACTTGGGATCCCAAAGAATAATTATTAACAATAACCAACTAATATAAAAAAAGAGAAGAGTCATTTAAACTTCATGTAATTTCCGTATTGATTTTCACCACAGCATTTCATAACTTTATTAACTAATTTTCCAATCATCTGCTCTTGAGGTTTCACATACCAGTAAAACATCTTATCATTGACTACTGTTTGGACTACCTTACTCATCTGAATTGACTTTTTGTCACTTTTAGTATCACATACATATTCCTGGATGGCCCTGTAGCAGGGGTGGCCAAACTTATGGAACTCAAGAGCCACACAATTTGATTATTAAACCTTTGAGAGCCACACTGAGGCACATAGCCATGTACTTTTACCTACTCCAAAATTACTAAGTTTAAAATTCATTGCACACTTTAATTTTATTGTAAAAAGAGTGCAAATGTTGATCCTACTAATGTCAGATTCTAATAATTACTTAAGGTTGCCATGAAAACTAGGCTTATACAGTAAAGGCTTAGCTGTTGCTCAGTTTAGAAGACTGTAGGGCAGTGTCAAGTTTTTTAAAATCTCAACCATGCCACGTTTCTCCCTGCCGTCCCTGACCCCCTCCTGAGCCCCCAGGACTGATGTTGGCTGCCTCAGGCCAATCCCCCACCTCCCAAGGTCCCCCTTACTGGGCTACCCCAGTGGCTAGGCACAGGCTGGGGCTCCCCCCGAGCATGTTCTGAGAATGATCAGAGCATACTTAGGGCAGGAGATTTAAAACTCCTAGGCTGGGGCTGCTTTCCTAAATTGATTTGCTGATGTTCTTCCAGGAGCCACACTTTTTCATTCAAGAGCCACATGTGGCTCCCAAGCTGCAGTTTGGCCATGCATGCCTACACTGTAGCCTTTGGCCACTTATTTCATTTTTCCTAATCTTGTTCTATCTACTGTTTAACATTATTAAATTTCTCCCAAACTTTTCAACTTTGTCTAAAAATTGCACTGCTGCATTTTAGTGTTCTTAATCTTACCCATTTTGGCTCTCATCATTAGTTCAAGCAAGCACTAAAGAATGCCAGAGTTGAGCTACCACATCACAATTGCTCAACTTTCTGCAAAGACCTAGCAGATGACTTTAGTCTCACTTTATCTTTTTAGAAGCTCAAATTCAGAAGCTTCTTTTTTAGAGACTCACTTTCTTTTCAAACTGAAATTTTCCATGCTTAGTTTCAGCCTAGAGGTGAATTGTTTACGACAGTTTGAGTGAAATTGGCTGAGATATTTTCGACATATCTGAATGTGACCAAAATATTTGCCCACCTGTTCCAGGCTTGCCAGGATGACTTCACAGTGACTGAGGCTAGAAGCTTCAAATCTCAAGTCTAATAGTGCTCTTCTCTTTCACACAATTTGTGTCATAGGAATCAATGGCATTAAGTAAGACAAGCAAGTTTGACTGCTTTTTTGATATTTGAGATTAAAAAATCAACTCCAGTTTGAAAATAAATAGGTTAAACAATTTTAAAGTTCTACAGGATTTATTCTTCAGATTGCACTTCCTGTATTTTCCCTTCCTTCTTTCTCTTGGAGTATGTCTATGCATTAATCCTGGGGAGCTAATGCAATTTATGTAGACATACCTCAAATAGTTTAAATCTAGCTAGTTTGGGTATTGGAGTAGCGAATCCATGGAAGAAAGAGCTTCAGAGTGATTTAGCCATTTGGACAATTATCCAGGGCTGCAAGCAGGTTTGTAAAGTTTGCATTGAAGCCTCTGCTGCCAAGATTAAAGCTAGCTCCTATATGTCTGTATATGCTGCAATCACATCCCATAGCAGTGTTTTTCAAACTTTTTTCTTGGGACCCAGTTGAAAAAAATCATTTATGCCTGCAACCCACCACTTATATCTTTGAGCAATGCATTCCAGTCTTGTGACAGCAGCAGCAGCAGGAGGTGCCATGACCCAGTGCCTGAGTGTCCGTGATGCAGTACTGGGTCCCAACCATAAATTTGAAAACCAGTGCCATATGGAGATACCCTAAGGTTATGTCTGTATTGCAGTAGAATGCCCACAGTATGGCAGACCCACAACCAGCCCAGTTCAGCTGTCTCAGGCTCACAGGATTCAGGTTGAAGGGCCAAAAATTGCAGTTTAATTGTTTGGACTCAGGTTGGAGCTTGGCTCTGAGATCTTTTGAGGTGGGTGTGTCTCACAGTCCAGGGTCTAGCCTGACCCCAAATATTTACATTGCTATTTTTAGCATTACAGCTCAAGTCCTGTGAGCCTAAGTCAATTGATCTAGGCTGCAAGACTCAGTGCCATGGGTTTTTACTGCAATGTAGCTGTACCCTTAATAACTCCAGGAGGTTAGCCACCTGAAAGTGGACAGGGAGGAGACTCATGGTCCTTTGGCACACAAAGGATGCTCTCTTGCATGTTGGGGAACTCTGAGAGACATTGTGCATGCAGGCAGCCACTTCAAAATGATTCCCACCAGAAGTTATCCATGGGGCTAGAGCTTTAGGGTATGTCTGCATTGCTGTGGTGTGGCATCAATTCAATGGATCTGTGTAGACACTCCCAGTCAATGGGAAGTTATGTTCTAATCAACTCAATTAGTCCTCCTTCCTGAAAGACAGAAGGCAGCATTAATTGGAGGACATCTCCTTTTGACTCAATGCCGTGAAGACACTGTAGCACATTATGTAGCTTGCGTATCTTTCGTTAACTGCTGCTGTGAGTGTAGACGAGCCTTTAGACTTCCAGCACCAAAATCACAGGTCTGCTACTTGAGTTAGAAAAGTAACACTGATGGGGTAGTAATAGCAAGCACTGTTCTGTGTGTAGACGGAGCACCCATGCGAGTGTGTAATACATCCATTCTACTTACATTTGAATAAGTGGTTAGAAGTGAGGTACAGAAACCCAATAATGTGCTTTTCAGTGGGCTTGGCATCTTTTTCAAGATGTATTGTGCATTAGACTAAGTGTCTGATTCCTGACCATGTTACACTAGATTAATTTCATGATAACTCTGTTGAAACAAATACAGTTACACAAGCATAAAACCAGCAGAGGATCAAAGACAGTACTGGAGTGGATGGAACATACATGGCTGAGACTTGGCACACTTGCTTCTTTTTTTCACTTTAAAGCCTTTGTATCCATTTAGAAAAATTCCTTAATTGCTTTTTACTCAGGTGCTGTCCTTCACTAAGCACTGGATATAAAATTAATCATAACAACGTTACCTGTGGGCCCAAGTGAGGCAAATAGTCATTTTTCCAATGGGCTACAAAGAAGATTAAAAAACAAAACAAAACTAAACAAAACAAAAAACACTGACTCCTCTGTGCTTGTTGACCTACCTGCCTCCCGGATGCCTCTACACAGAGGTTCACTTTAAAGTTTAGCCACAGGCACCAGGCTACTGGAATGTGTCCTACTTTGCTGGAGGCCTGTCGAACTCTGTACAAACACAGATGGTTCAAAGCTCAGTTGTGAGACTTTCACTCAAAATTCCTAACTAAGCATAGTAACTTTCCACATACTTGTCAACACTCGCATAGGTTCAGTTTCCTCAGTGTTGGGGTGGGGGGCTGAGGTATATAACCAGAAGAGGGGGAAATAGGGTGCTGAATGTTTCTGTTTCTCTATAGCCCTGTTAGTGAGACTGGAAGGAGAATTAACAAGCAGTGGGTACCCGGGAGGTTGTTTACCTGGTATCTCACTCATATTTACTAGGCCTGGCAGGAGTAGCAAAGCCACACTAAGGACTTGTGTAGTCACAATTTTTGTGTCATTATATCAGTTTAGAAATTTTTGCTGATGTGAGCATTTCTACACTGGTATAATTACATCCACACTACAAGCGGTGTACCACTTTAGTTATACTGGTTTCTAATTCATAATCATGATGTAATTATAATAACCTGATAAGTTACAGCAGTACAAAAACTGTAGACCACCCCTGAGTAGTGCTAACCTCCATGAACTAAAAAAGGCAAATGGTGCTAATTTCGCACAAAGACGTTCTGGGGGGTGTAGAACTGACAGCAACATGGGCAGAGAAATCAGACGTTTTGTTGCACCAGGCTTTTAACATTAACCTTGTTTTCAGGCATTGCTGGGATTTGTAAGAGATTTAGGATCACGACCTAAGTATATGATCTTTCGATTCCTGATAACAACAGTCCCAATCATGTTCTTGAGATCCTCTCTAGAAAGTGATTCTAATGAGTGGATCTCCAATCCCTGGACAGAAAGTCAGTGCTTCACCACCCCATAGAGAACACACCACAGGGCTCAGGAACCGTCTGAGCAGGCCTAGGGAAGGAGTGTGTAGGACCATGGTAAGGAGGCTCATATTGTCATGTCTGAGCCCAGCTCAGTCAGGTTCCCTGCCAGTCAGGAAGGTTTCCCTTTAATAGGCAGCCCCAAGAAAAGCTGTGAAACCTGTGATGCCACTATTGGAACCACTGTGCCCCAGGATTCAGCTCTGGATACTTTTGGCAGCAAGACTAAATACCTTGTAGAATGGCTTTAAGAGGTAGGAGCAAGGACATCACTCAGCTTATGTGCACACTGGACAGAACCAAGAGGGTTTATGCTAGGAGGAGTGTGAGAAACACCTACTGAAAGCTGTACTACAGGCTGCTGCTTAGTGCACTTCCCCAGTGCTCTTGGAGGCTTTATACTAATAAGGCTTGTTTGTGCACCTACATTACAGACACTACTACCTATTAGGGTGATGAACTACTTCTCTGATCCTACCGCATGATTCTGGCCCCTGCATCCTTAATTTGCCTCCCAAATTGTTTTTTACTTTGTTTTCTCTCTGCACAGTCCAAGATCCAACCTGCAGCACACTGTGGAAATACTTTGCACATTCAAGATTATGTTTTCAGACTGTCTGTTCCAGGGCAGAGCAGTGCTATCTGTAAATTTATTTCACATTCAGGATTGGGCTGTATTTCAAACAGACATATACCCCCAACGTGTGGCAGTTAACTAGGTGAGAGAGAATGATGAAGGGTGCAGCCAAAGCAGAACTTATAGCAAGGGGATCTGCAGTATTTGGTACCAACTGTGTTTTCTTATCCCTTACTGACATCTACAGGCTGCTGCATGTTATTTCTGAAAGTTCTGGTGAGAAGTAAGGCCTGTTTCCAGAAGAGATGAGCATGCAGAGCTCCATCTGAAGTCAATTAAAAGTTGCACCCCTCAATATCAGGCCCTAGATTAAAGGAGTCTTTGCATCTTTAACATGAAGGGTGGGACTGCTAGTAGTACTCGAGTTTGGAGCCCACAGTAGCCATACCTAGCAATACTACACAGCCTACAGGGCTTTGTGTTTCATGGTTTATTTATGCTGAACCTCTGTACAAGATCTTGTTAGTCTGGAATTAAAAGCAAGTTGGGGGGGGGGTGTTGACGGATGAGCCGTTATAAAAATCAGTCCTGTCATCAAGCTGCCGTCTTTTGCAACATTCTTAGTGTACTAAGAAAAACTCTCTAATTCAGGGGTCCTGCTTCCAACTTGCATTGCAGGCTGCATGCAGGCGAGGCACATGGGAGTGAAGAGGAACCCTCTCACAAGCTGTGCAGAGGCTATGGATGCTCTGCAGAGAGCTTGCTATAGATAGCTCACAAGTAGGCTCAGGAAATGAGGATCCAGGGTGGATGATCAGCCCCCACAATATTACTCCCACTCACCGGAGGTTATCACCATTTGCCATTGTGCAGGGTGACTCCATAGAGCAGGACTCTTCTCACTGTGTTCATACCCCACATGGCACCCAAATCCAATACCTACCACATTATAACACTTTATAGCTTTTTGAGTATCTTTCATGAGGAAGGATCACATGATAAGTCACTGGCAGAGGTGTGGATAGACTCAAGGATTCAAAGTGCCCTCTCCAACCACAAACATCCTGCCAAAGGATTTTACAAGTGTCAGCAAATTACTGGTCATGACACCAGCGGGAAGTAAGGGAATCAGGATTATTATCCCCAGTATACAAATGGGTCAATTGATAGAAAGAAGAGGGAAATGAGTCACCCAAAGCCACAGACTAGCTAATGCCAGATTCAGGATTGCGATTTAGGAGTCCCTGTGTCCCAGGCTTGTGTTCAGCCCATTGGACCAGGCCTTTTCCAGCAATGTCTAGTTCAAACAATTTGGGAACCATATTTATGGGCAGGGGGGATGGAATTAAGCAGCCATTATTCTTGGCCCTAATCTACACTTAGAGCTCTTTTTGGCAGCAGTCAACCAGCATTTATGGAAGGCACGTTAAAATGCCTTGCATAAGTGCCGGTAACTTTCTAAGCCACCAGGACACACTTGGGAAAGGTGACCCACCAATCCCTTGTGATCAGCTTTCCCCTACGTCTCCTGGGGGCCAGGATTTCAGTGCCAACTTCCATGAGCGCAGCAGCGAGTTCATACTCACTGCTAAGCACTCCCAGAACACCAGGTTGACGGCAGCGATTTTGTCACCATCAGTATAGACATAGCCTTAATCTCTTAGGGTATGTCCACACACAGTCCTTATTTCGAAACAACAGAGGTTGTTTCGAAATAAGGAATGGCATGGCCACACGACGCACGGCCATTTC
>ML682004.1:33153317-33258621 GCA_007922195.1 Podocnemis expansa | reverse complement strand
CTCCTGGCGGGTGCCTGCAGGGGGCTGTGGGCACCCGCCAGGTGAGGTGCGGTGCCTGCAGCCCCCAGAGGAAGCGAAATAGCAGGTCCACACTGTGGACCTGCTATTTCGCTCCCTTATTTCAAGGACACAGTTTTGTTATTTCGAAAGAAATTATTTCGAAATAACAGGTTTTTTCGAAATAAGTTATTTCGAAATAGCTTCTTTCGAAATAACAAAACTGTGTGTAGACATAGCCTTAATAGCTAATTCCTCTGCACTACACTGAAATTATCGCCCTTCCTATCAACTGTGTATCATGTAGACAATGCCAGCAGTTTCCATTAATGCTGTGACCCTCTTCTGTCTTGGCGCAAATGGCATCTTGTGCTGCTTTTGCTGTAACTGAACTTGAAACTGAGAGCTGCTTTAAAAGAACAAAAATCAGTTCCCAGACAAACACTAATGCAGGCTGCAGGGGGAAAGAAGATCTGTCAGGAATGCCACATCCCCTTTTATCTTATTCTGCTATGTTTGATTGAGTTGAAGAAAATGAATAACAGTAAGTGCACTGATTTACATAAATATGCAGTTGAGGAAGTGTCATGCTTCATCTAATCATGTTGTTTTTCTACAGTGGATTAAATGTTAGACTCCCTTAGTTTTATATGTCAAGCTGTCTGCACCTAAAAAGGCCAGCAAGACAACACCTGGTAGCTGCTATGTCTTAGTGAACATCATACTGGATGAGGGCTCTGGAAACCTTTGTTCTATTCTACCGTTAGCCTTCTGAGTGACCTTGGGCAAATTTCCTCACCTCCCAGTGCCTCAGTTTCCCCCTAGAAAATGAGGATGCTAATACAAAACACTTTGAAATCTATTGATGCAAAGTGTTGGTTAAGAGCTAGGAATTATTATTGTTTCCTAGTGAACAAAGACAAATGACTCATACCTGATAGAAATGAGAGAAGAGACTAGATAAAAGGGATACTTCACTTCTCACAGCACAATATACATTAGCTTCTCACGCTGTAACAGTCAACAGAAGCAATACTTGAGCTCACCAACAATCTAAAACCTCACCTTCTTTGTGTTAGCTCACCTGTAGCTACTGGAACTGATTTTTAAAATTGTTGATGGGTGGTTAACCACAGATCTGTCAAATCAGGAATTTGTGCATTGACAAAAGGAAATTCAGCATTTAAATTTCCTTAGGGGACTAAAAGACAAAATCAAATGATGTGCATCAATATGAATGAAAGATACTGTGAATAAGCAGACGATATGGATGACTATACAAGCACTTCTGGCCATTCCTGTCAAAAATGATGCGCAATTGTGATTCTTTGATCCAAGCCAAAAGATAAATACAACACAATCACATGAGTTATGCAGAGGAAGCTTTCAGAGTTCTCAGGGATCAGGAAAACATCTCTTGGTTATGCCCATCTGAGTCATGATGAGTGCCATTCCCAGAACGAATATCCTGAGGCATAACACCAGGAAAAGGACATAAAAAAATCATTCCAGAAAGAAAATACAAAGGAGTCAGGCCTGAAACTCTTACTTAGGCAAGGAGAGGTCGAAGGGTCTAGCCTAGAAGATTATACTAGATGGATGAACAGACATATATTCAATTTAATATCCTCTGCCTTGAAGCAACATGAAAATACACATTCAGACTGATGTGAAAATGAGAAAAGGAAAGTATTGTAGCTAATACAACATGGGCCTGTTTTCAGAAACAATAAATACCATCTCCTGACTTCAGTTAAAATCACAGAAGCTCAGGAACCTCACATCTTGAAAGTGGCAGCAAAGTATCACCTATTAACCTGACATCCAGAGACACAAAGAAGGGAACTCCTGAATCAAATGAGAGCTCCTTCATAAAAATCATAATGTAGTTTTTCATGTGTTATTTTTGACATATGATAGTATACATTAAATGCAAACACACTACTTTAATGCCAAATTGAGATTTCACTGGCACTATAATCATCAGGAAATGTACAATTAAAGTTCCCATATCTGATTTAACCTGCCATGTTAGGACTCTGCACTACTGTAGGGCCTTTGCTGTTAGACTTACAAATGACTCACTTCTGAAGGGTAGAAATGATGCAGATTCTAACATCTGTGGTGCCTCATGTCATGAGAAGCAATCCTAGTCTTCTGATCTATATCTTCCTGTCACCTCTTCTATATATTCTCCAAAACTGCTTGTTTTAAAATGATCAAAGTTCAGTAAAATCCTTCTAGGAGGAATAATGGCACAGAGACTGCTAAGAGAGGTTGATTCATTGTTTCTGTTAGAGAATAATTTGTAATTTCATTTTTGCCTTGGTTGAACACTTCTCTTCAAGTGACTAACCATCTGAGTAACACATAAAAAGATCTGCTCTGGCATGAGTTAGCAGTGCTTCTCGTTATTTTCACCATGCCAAGAACTCACACAAAAACCCAATGTCTAGGCCCCCTAACAATTTTGATCCAGTACTAATTCCCTTAATACCGTTAGAACCTTTCAACATTTCCCGTATTCTCTTTCTGTATAGAAATTTGCTTGTTTTAGAGGAACAATTTTCACAGCTCATGGTATGCCCCTGGTCGTTAACAACCCACTTTCTGTTACTTTTTCAATAGTGATGAGGAAAGCAAACCCCCTATAATGCTCACTCAGCAAGCCAAGAGTTAATAAAGCCTGAATCCCAAGCCAGCCAGAGGCCCTACAGCTGGTGCTAGCAGCTAAGCAATTAGGCTTGTCACCATCTCTCAGATAAACTCTGGCTGTATATCAAACCCTATTGTTACCTGGTTCCCCAGAGGCCAGGAAGGTTATAATATCTGGACTGAGGGCTGCAAAGAGCTCTGTCTGTTTTCTTTTTGCCAGACCCAGACCTTACTATTCTGTTTTGAATTGTGACTGAAGAAATCCTTATCTTTTGGAGAAGATGAATGTTCCATTTATTTTACTGAGTTCTTAATTCTGAAGTCTGTTGCTTGAGGGGAAAAAACTAACACTGCCACAGAAGAGGATTCTGGGCAGTTGGACTGCCACTCCACAGTGGCTCTGCGGGGGTGATTGCCAGAAGAGAGCTCCCTTCCCCAGCTCTGTGTTGGCCAGCCCCTGCTTGTGTAGCTGGAAGTTGTCTTTATTCCTTTGGGACTTTGCACTGCCAGCACACAGAAAGGGTTAAACTAAGGTTGCCATATCTAGTTCCCCACCACTAACTCACCTGTGGAGCAGGATAGATACACAGTATAGAAAAAGTTCCAAAGAGGTAGCCGTGTTAGTCTAGTTCAGCAAAACAAACAAGGAGTCCTGTGGCACTTTTAAAGACTAACAAATTGATTTATTGCATGAGCTTTCCCAGGAGAAAATCCCACTTCATCAGATGCTTTGAAGATGGGGAAACTTACAGAATGGGAGGAAAATAAATGCAGGGAAGTGTAAATCATAGGATCAGCTGCTCCACTGTACTTCAGTGGAATGGATTGTGGTACACCCTGAAACATCCAGGGGGAGACTGTGCACCATTCCCCACACCAGGAAGTCTAACCCAAGGAGACATTTTTCAACATGGGTTGTGCCATTTAGTTCATTCTAATGTTTTCTGTCATATTCTGTTTTCTTTTAGATTATATTTCTAAGCAAACAGACTGAAAATTTTGTAATTCAGAATTTAAGATAATTTAAGATTCAGTTTTGGGTAATTATATTTCATTTCTACATAATCTCTGCATTTTCAAATGGAGAAGTTATTCCCCTTTGCTTCCTGTCCCAAACTGTAGTGTAGGAAGTACTTTAAAGTACTCTTTTGCAATAGTGGGTTGCATTTTAAAGGTTGTTTTCAGCACAGGTTTCCACTCTGACTACAAATGTTATATCACTATTTCGGTAGAGGCTCAAATTAGCTCTGATCAAACAATGGCAATGATCGATCTTAAGAATTTGTTTTAAAAGTTTGTTTTACTTAAATTTGGTGTGAATTTATGAAAAAAGCCCACTTTTCAGTAAAAATAATTGACTTTTTATAACATATTTTATGTTAAAAAATCAAAACCAGATAGGTTTACAGTAAGGTGTAAAATGCTCAATTTCCAGTTCTGGAGTTTTTTTCATCAACATTTCTGTGAACCTTTTCATTTTGATCAAAAGGCCATCTTTTTTCATCCAAGGGTTCCGGTGAAAAATTCCCAACCAGCTGTAATCAAAATATAGAGAATCTATCTGAACAGAGGAGAAGAGGTACTCTGCACAACATAAAAACAACTCAGGGCACAAAGCTACTCTCTTTTAACACATAATACACTTTTGATTCAGGTGGATACTCCATACAAAGGCACTTTACACTGTTGACACTGCTACATGGGAATGGAGTTGCTAACTCTTTAATGTAGGAACTGTGATTTATTCACTTTCATTGTATCAGGATGACTCTCAATGTTCAAACACACTTTTTTATGTATGAGGAATGATAATGTAATCAAGGCCAATACTGAACTGTGAAATCATTTCTCTCCCTATCCTCTCCCCAAAAATGGTTTGTATTATTTGTAAATATAACAATAACAAAGATTCAAAGGTCTATTACTCAATGTCTCTTGATTTCCCTGTTTTATTTTGTGCCCCTTATCGATACTCGTCAGAGCTCGTGGCTGAAACAACATAATAGGAGCCTAGAAACATCGTCTGCATCTTAACTAGGGTCTTGGCATTTGGTAACAACACCAGGTTGTCTCCCCTCCCCAAGAAAAACAGCCTGGGAGTATTTGAGCATGCAGTGGTAATGGAGAACTTGTAGCTGAGCTGGCCCTGACCCTTGCTGCAGACCTACAAGATGTTACTACTGTACTGAGGAATCTTTAGATCTAGACACAAAAAGAAGAAAAACTAACTGAAGAGCAAAAATAAAGGGTAAACATGCTTAATTTCCTAGCATCTAATAACAGAACATTATTCTAAATGCTTCATATGTGAGCTGTTAAGCAGTTGCTGCATAACATTATATTTGTGCTCTGCATGACTGTACAATACCCTCCACATGTCCTGCAAGCTTCTCTAATGTACCGCCCATGAGACAACTCACTATCACAATGAGGGGAGTGAATGATTGATTAATGATGAAATTAGTTGACATATCAATAATAGCTATTTGACTGGTTGCTTTTTGTTTGGTTTGTATTGTTGGGTGGAAAAGCCCTGTTTGTCTCTGATGCCTGAAAACGTGTACTTCTTGATGGAAAAAAAAATCTCTGTAGAAGAGATTTTTTATGCCAGCCTTGGCAAATGCACATTAATAAATGTGCACATCAAATGCACGGTAATACATTAGTTATTCACTCAGTCATTCAGATGAGTGGACACATTTATCTAATCCACAAATATGTTCTGATTTAGAGCCATAGTAGTGATATTAGTGAAAGGTTGAAAAAATTTAAATCTTCTGTCTCTGCACTTTATATTCCCCTCCAAAAATGTAAACACTAGGGATTTGCTATGTACAAATGTCTTAATCATTTATTCACAAAAGGCCAACTGTCTATGGTGTTGCTAATGGAAAAAGATAAATACAAGGTCTGAAAGAAAAAATGTAAAATATGGCCAAAATTTACAAACCTATATTTAGGCTGTGAAATCCATATAGATGCACCTAAATAAAAGGCATGATTATCAAAGGCACTGTCATTGACTTCAATGGGCACTCTACGAAGCTAGGTTTGAAACAATCAGCGCATTGTCTGTATGGAACAGAAAAAGATGCTTTATATGAAAAGAACTCTAAAAAATAGAACTAAAGCATACAACACAGGAATTTTACCGCTCTACCCCATTAATTTTCTTTTCTTTTCCTCAAAGTATGTATACAGTGTTGTATGGCTGGCATAATGGTGTAAATCCAGAGTACCCCCATTGAAGTGAATGCAGCTATTCCAGATTTACACTAATGTAACTGAGATCACAATCTGGTTCCTAATGCTTACTGACATACCTGTAATCCTAGCTACTGGGGAGGCTGAGGCCGGTGGATCGCTTGAGCTCAGGAGTTCTGGGCTGCAGTGTGCTATGCCGATCTGGTGTCTGCAATAAGTTTGGCATCAATATGATGATCCCTGGGAAGCTTGGGGTCACCAGGTTGCCTAATGCCAGTATTGGATCATACACGTTTTTTGGAAGACTCAACGAATTCCAAAGTGCACACACACCTACATACATACACACGTGTCAAAGTATATAATTAACTCCTGTAGATTTTACTTTACTTTTCCCAGACTCTTTTCTCTTTGCTGCTGAGAGCGCACACCAGAGAGGTTTTTATTTTCTTTTAATTTTCCAGTATTTGATATAGAACTGAGGCAGGCAGCTGCCTGCAGTTTATCCATGCAATGTTACTATAAAGCACAATTTGACATGATAGATACGGAAAAAAAAATCCTATTTCTAATATCTGTGCCCTGAAGACAAAAAATGTGAGCAGCAAATATCTGCTCTAAATTCTTATTAGTCAATTAACTGATTGCTCTTGTGAGGTAGTGACAAAGCTGTGATGCTTGCAGTCAATTTGAATGGGGAGGGAAGGGGAACTGAGTCCCAGAACACCACAAGAACAAATAGATTCATATATCTCTGCTTTGATATTTCCCATGGTTCAGGTAAATAAATACATAAACAACTGCTCTATCGCTGTAATTTATTCCTCAAATACCAGTGTCTGGGGGTAGTAAAGCATTAGAGAGGAAAACTCTATATGAGGATATTCCCAAATGGATTTGTGCAGAAATGGATAATTAAGTAATGACAAATTAAAAAAACAATGTGAATGTCTAGTAACTGTGAAACCCAATGTGATAATAGATGTTCTTTAGTTTGCATTCTGATTATGTTTGACTACTATTAATAGACTAGTGTATTTTTAACTCCTGTCATGGATTAGTTTTTATCTGCATCTCTTTAATCTCTTCCTATAAAAAAGCTATGCATATATTAATATATAATACTATATAAAATGTGTCACTTTTTACACAAAAGGCTGTAGGAATCTATGTCTTTCCAGGAAGGTAAATCCATGGGAAAAAAAACCCCACTCAATATAGATGAAAATGGGACTTAAACTGTTCTCTGCAAACATCATTGGTAAAGCTTCATTAGTATGTATTTTCACATAATTCAATTAGCCAAAATACATAAAATTTGAGCAGTGCTGTTCTCTGCTCTGGGAGTGTCAATGAAGCTTTAAACAGATCTGAAACAAAATTGCATAAATGGCATGTAAAGCCCTGTGCATACAAAGATACCTTCAGGGTTCTAATAAATTCATGAAACTTTTTAAAGTATGATTTCCTAGCAGGCAATCACTTTTAATTAACAGGATCACCTACAGCAACACATGTCCTTCAAAAACTTACATTATTTTTTCTTTTTGAATTTCAAAGTTTCTGTAGTAAAAGTTGAATAGCTGAGTAGCTTAACCTCAAAAGGATTGCAGGCTTTTATGACAGTTATAAACCACTGTGGTGCCTTCTTTATAAGAAGAAAAGATTCTTAACACAACAGAGAAAGAAGGAAATCTCTTTTTAGTCATAGCTAGAAGCAAGCATTTCCTCCAAAGGTCAGAAAACTTTTCCTCAGTTAAAGAATATTTTTAAGGACATTGCAGCTACTTGTACAAGTAATCGATGGTAATTTACTCTATGAATTAAACATACAATTTTCAGTATTTATGATTTTATATATTGTAGATCTCTCCTTTTTCTCCAGATGGCTTTGTAGAGTTTTCAGTGTACAGTGTTAGTAGAGTGATAGTAGACATAGAGGCATAGGGTGGAAGTGGCTTTCTTAATGAGCCTTGGTTGAGAGGAAGTTATGGGATGCTCTTCTCCTTGTTCAGAAAATGTATTTGTGTATTTATTGAGCTAGTCACACTGCTCTGCTTCATTGAAGTGACACGTAAGGAAGTTGCTTAAGGAAGCCCTTTTTCCAGTCTTCAAGACAGGGGACTCCCCTGGCCTGAAGAGATAAGGTGACTAAATCTTAAAAAATGTATAGAACAGCCAAAATGTGGGCACCATATGAAGGCAAATAGTTAGAAGTAAAGGCAGAATTCTCAAGGTGCATACTTATTCAAATCTTGTGAGTCTTTCATTGTTGTCAGCTTGTGAGGAAGGTGGATAGGATTTGGCCCGTTGATTGAAATGGACTTGCAGAGATGTGCATTAAGTAAAAACCTCATTTAACCATTTTGAGCTAGATAGTTTGTTGACCGCTGTAGATTGGCTGCATCATCCATGGTAAAGATATATGTTTTGTTTGCCTTTGCTAGCTTCTGCCTCTCCTCCATTCTGAGATTGTTCTAGAACATAAGGAATGAACCAAGCACTGACTCTGAATATGCTGTGGGTGAACAAAAAATTTTTGATTAGTCAATGTGCTTCTTGAGGGCACAATGTCAAGGAAGAACAGGCTAGCAAAGTTTTCTTGGGTCTGTTTTGTGCCTTTGAAGAGAACAAATTTGGTCAAGATGTGGGAGTGGAGGGAAGAAGATTAGCTGTGTCCCCCTGCTCCTTTCTTTTCTATGTAGAAAACACTTATGGAATTATGTAAGGGGGAAGCTTTTCCAAAGCACAAATGACATTTACGTACTTAACTCCACTAGGAGCCTTTGAAAATCTCATCCAAGATTTAGTTTTATGGGACAGACAGAATTCTGAGGAATAGGTTGAAGGAGTGAGAGAGCGTGTTCCTCAATCAAAGAGCATTTCTGTTCAATAGAGTGCTGAGTTCATAATTCACTGTATACACTGGTGCTTTTGAAATAAACATATAAGCACAAAGTTATATGGCCTCAAAGTATTCATTGTGTATTAAATATCACCATACCTTTCTACCCAGCTTTTTATGCTGCGCTTACTGCTTTGGTATATGAGCAACTCCTGTATTTATAGAAGGGTAATCTCTGCCTCTTCTCTCCACAATGAATGAAGTAACTATATGCATCCCATACACTGTGCTATGTTCAGCATGCTCTCACTCCTTACCTTTGTGCCCTGTAATATGCTTCCCCCATCCATTTGGAATAGGCTCCATCTCCTCATCTCCGAAACATCTTTGTCTATTCAACTAACCAACCAACCCTTGTCATTGGTAACGATTCCCACATCCTCCTTCCTCCAAACTGGTGTCCTTTGTCTTGTAGTGTGTTGTCTCATCTTTGGTGAAGGAAAATTCTAGGTACAATCTTCAGAGGGACAGAGCCCTGAAAAAACAAATGACTTGACTTGCAGAGGCTTAGGGTTTGACCTGATGTTTGCATGGGGCTGTACTGTGAACATATCACAATACACAAAGGGCATGTCCACATGTCTCTTTTATTTCAAAATAACACTGGTTATTTCAAAATAAAAGAGATTAGGTCCACACAATGTATTCTTATTTCGAAATGACGGGCTCTGTCATTTCTAAATAAGAGCTGTCATTTTGAAATAGCTTAAACCTCCTTGAAATTGAAATGGCAGTTATTTCAAAATGGTTATTTTGAAATAATGCCATTTGGATGTGTTATTTTGAAATAACCATTATTTCAAAATAACACTTTTGCCCTTCTCCTTCCCAGGGTGCCTTCCTTTTAGCCTATATTGGGTGGGGGCATGGTCCAGGGTGGGGGCCATGTTGTCACACCTCCCATGGTGCCCCTTTCGTAAAGTGAAATAGCAAGTCCTTTGTTTGGACATGCTATTTCGCTTTGAGCTTTTCCCTTAATTCAAATTAACATTTTCTTAATTTGAATTAACTTATTTCAAAATAAGGACTTTATAACTTATTTTGAAATAACTAGGTATGTGTGGACATAGCCAAAGAGAGAGGCAGTATAATACAATGGATTGTGCACGAAAATGAGATTTAGGAGACATGGATATTCTGCCAATGACGTGCTATGTGACTTTGGGCAAATCACCTGTTTCTCCTCCCATCATTTTCTGGCATGTCTATTTAGACTGCAAGCTTCTTGGAGCGCAGGCAGTTTCTCACTCTGTGTTTGCACAGTGGATGTGGCTAGTGCAAAGATGCCCTGATGATAGCTGGGGCCTCTAAACTATACTGTAATACAAATAATAAATGAATAAATGAATTTATTATTTTTTATTATTTATTATTTTAAATAATATTCCCTAATTTCTCTTGAAGTTTTACCACTTAAAACCTTAAACCAATGTTTTAGCCTACAGAGCCTACTGTACTTATCCAATTATTCTATAGTGAGAGATGTTTATATCAGTTCAGTAGCCTGAATTTTGCCATGGTTTGATAGGAAATGGTAGCCCCTTCTGTGTCTGAGATTAGATAGATAGATAGATAGATAGATAGATAGATAATCACAAGGTGTTGACTTGGATTAGAGTATATTTTACTGTAGCCAGCAGCTGGATTATAAAGGACAACTACTGAACAATTAAAAAGCATTGAGAAGGACATGGCTACATCACAGTGATCAAGATATGCCAGAATAAATTAGTATCACACAAAGTTAGGCAATGTTTAATTCATAGACTGCGCCTATATTTAGCTATCTTATTATTTGTAATATAATCCATCAGTTTACTGAAGGTTAACAACAAGTATTACTCCTGGGTATCTAGTAGACATGTCACAGGTCAGTGAATTGCTTCTGATCTCCAACCATTAGATGAACTGAATTTGCTTGAAGGAAAAACTATGACCTAAGCAAGTTTTGACAAAGGTAGAATTCTAATTGTTGTTACAATACCTTATTCCATGTGCCTCTTCTGAGTAAAGACTACTAGAGATAAAGAAATGTAATTAATGGTTAGTAAAAAATAGTATTTTCTGCCTTCATAAACACAGTACTGTTGATTTGACACATAAATAGGTGGCTGATAATGACTGAAGAGAAGGGGAGCTGCTATTAATTATTGAGGCACTCCAAGAAACAGTGGAAGAAGGTCTGACAAGGCTCTTTAGGAAAAAAAAATCCCTTAGAAAATGATGGAGGAGGAGGAGTCTGGGAAACAAAAAGCATAAAAATGACAGAGTTTGAGTTGAGACGTTAAAAGGTGAGTAGCCTAAGATAGTACCTGCAAAATGATGTTTGTTAAGTGCTGAAAACAGAGCTGGGTTAATTGAATGGAAAGTATGAATACCCTAATAAGATTGTTCCAGATGAATGAAATAAATATTATATAGGGGTCACTGGGCTGGATTATGTATCATTTTCATGTATTTTTATACTGTTTGAAGGAATTAGCTATAGGATTTTGAATGAGCTATATTTTATATAACATCAAGCCACCTAGAGATGTGCAAGGTGCCAAACATTGTAGTATCAAAACACTGGGGGTGCTAATTTTCAAAGATGCTGAGCACCCACAGATCCTGTTGACTTCAAATAGATTTTTGGTGCTTGGAACTTCTGAAAATCAGGCTTACATTTCAGGCCAGTAAAGGGCTGGGGGTTCCTGCAGGAAGTGGTAGGACAAGTAGGGAAAGAGGTGATGAATCTTTTAGGAATAACAAACTAGATATTTTATCCAGGATAATGAGTGCAGATTGTGGGAAATATTTTGGCCTTTCCATCCTTAAAAATTCACAAGAGAAGAACATGCAACTTAAAAAGCTGCTTGGGGACTTGTGGTTCTGAACAATTATCCTCTTTTTACCCCTGGTCTATTAGTGCCACAGAAGGATTGGGGTAAAAGCCTCTTCTGGCCTAGTTTCCTGTGGATATGCAGGAAATTTGGGCCCTACCTCCCTTTGTAGAGATCTGATTCACAAAAAGACATTCACATCACACCCCTCTTAGTGTCTTCCATACTAACAAGCAGACCCGTAAGTAAAGAATCCGTCGCCCAGGGCATGTTCCAATTGGAACATGCCCCTTACGATAACTGGCACCTGGAGCGATTGGCAGGGAATGTGCCTTTTAATGGAGTGGCTCAATGGAGCCACTCTGGCGTGCCTGGAGCAAAGACCTGCTCACCCCGCTGTAGTTACGGCTCTGCTAATAAAGGCAGCAAGGCAGTTGAGTTCACATTTCCATGTGCTGCCTTCTGAGATCCCTCCAACGTGGTGTGGGGTGGGAGGTCACAGAGCGCAAAAAGCGTTAATGGGTTCAGCAGAACTAACTAATCCAGCATCTATATTTTATACTGAAACTGAGTAAAGCAGGAACAGGAATCTGTTGCACAGAGTGTCAATTCTGTGATTTCATCCATTATTCCCTGGCCACTCCCTCTTCTTTGTGCTATCCTTCTGTTACGCAGAGTTCCTGTAGAAGGGAGAGTGGCAGCTATCCTGTACTTTGAGAGATGCAGTGTTGTGTCAAGGGTAATTTGGGCCTAGTTTGAACACTCAAATCTGCCCCCTCCCCTACGGCTACAACCCTCCTCCCCTACAATCATCACAAAGTACTTTTCCGGAGTGACCTTCTTAACCTCTCTAAAGCAATCTCATTAATTAACTCATCCTGTCTACCCATTTTGCCTCCAAGTTCTCTGTAGAAACTACTGCCAGATTGCTTAACCTTTTCTCCCCCCCCCAACAGTCTGAGATAGGTCTAGTTAAATTTCAGCTTGTTGAAGCTCCTCTTGTTAGCAGCCACAATTACAGGAAGACAGCAAAAATTATGCATTGCTATTTCTGTGTTAGGGAAATTTACCTCAAGAAACTTTTTGTGAGGATAGCTAAGGAGATCAATGGGTGCCTTCATATACAGGTCATCCTTAAAGATTCTCTTGCAAATAGCAAAGAGCTCAATCTCAGAACTCTCAGAGTTTAAGTTCTCAGTGTAGCTACTTGCTAAGTTTTAAATGTGATGTTTTAAATCTTCACTCCTGAAATTTTTCTGTTTCCTAGTCTCTCTCTCTCTCTCTCTCTCTCACACACACACACACACACACACACACACACACACACACACAACCCTTGGCTCCAACTTCATCATACTTACTATTTTGTTTGCAATGGGGTTACGGAAACTCACAATCAAAAAATTTTCAGAATCTGATGACCTGTCATCCTTTGCAAGTTTGCCCAATATTATTTTCCTTCTTTCAGATCCTTTCCCTTCCAACTGTGTAGCTTTTTAGCATGTAAAATAGTAGCTTTCTTATGTGCTACAAATCTGGAAGATCATCATTCTGATAAAGCATCTTGAAGGC
Organism: Podocnemis expansa; assembly: GCA_007922195.1. Lineage (NCBI taxonomy): Eukaryota > Metazoa > Chordata > Testudines > Podocnemididae > Podocnemis > Podocnemis expansa. The sequence goes on along the minus strand of ML682004.1, from coordinate 33,245,466 downwards.
CGTGACGTAAACTGAAATGTGAAGATCCAGACTCTGCAGTTTTTTTGCTCACAATGTTTATTTTTGATAAGATAGTTTACCACATCTCATCCAAAATAAGAAATGACAACTCTGAAGTGTTCATTTGCAAGTTATCTGCCTTTGATTTTTTTGAAGTTTTGGCATAAGACTCTGTGAACCATTGCTTTTATCTATAGCGTCATGTACACCTCAGCCTGAATTTGTAGTGGACAGATAGCCTTTAACCTTGCTGACTGTCTTGTGCTTTGGCATTTTTGTGGAATGTGAATATGCTTTTTTATGTATTTATGTATGTATGTATGTATGTATGTATTTATTTATTAAAAACGACTTTCCAATAACTAGTAGAAGTTGAAAAAAGGGTATACACTTTTTTAACAAATCCAAAATGTAGAACAACTTGGGAGACAACTGTTGCAGCAGCTTCTCCAACAAGATTCAGTGAATAAAAAACATGTGGAATAAAAGACACGTAACTCATTTGACTGTTGAATTTTTTATACCTTTGTATGCTGCAGCCATGTGTTAGTTCTGTTTTCATAGCTTTGTCTCTGCAGTCAACCACATATAAACTGTCTTTTTTTTCACCTTCTCTAGAAGAACTTCTGTAATACCATCCCCTGGTTTGGTGTGACTATCAATAAAATCTACAAAGCTCTCAACAAACTGCATTCCACTTTTCAAAACCTCAACATACTTTAACACTGGAGATTTGTTCCATTCAAGAGAGGTCTAGAGTGCAATCAGAAATAATAGACATGTTTAGCTTTCTGAACTTAGTCAAAAATAGTCTTGTGTACCATTCTTGTGAATCTACTGATAAATCCCTTCTGAATTTGATTTGATATGTATGTCATCTTTTTGATGCAGGCCTTAATAGCTTCCACATAATCTTGCAGCACACAATTCCAGTAAATCCAAAAAATTACCATCATGAGAATTGTCTAATTTCTTATGTGAACCTCTTAAAGCTAAACACATCTCACCTAAGTACAGCAAAATAGCCCATAGATGATGCAAAATATTGCAAGACCTGTCTTTCAGCAAGTTTGCATACGTTGTCCAGTCAACAGCAAGTTTGCATGCCTCTGTCAATGGTATGACCCTCTTCCAACTGTTCTGTAAATTCCATCCAGTTATTCTCTTGAACATTTATGTTGACATGATCACTCAAGTGGAAAAAGTTTGTGAATACAGTTTTACAGTTCACAAAGGAAGATAAGGAATTTGATCTGAAAAGCAAATGAGGGAAACAGAACAAGGAGGGTCATGTCAAACCACCCCAGCCAAGATCACTGATATAAACCATTAGCAATTTTGATAATGAACCACAATTATAATGCCAGCTTTCCTTTGCATTAATTAAGTGAAGTCTTATTCTAAATTGACAAAGGGATGGTTTTCTCCCCCAAACCAGTTGACAGAATCCATCATTTGTGACAAAGTACCTAAATCAGTTTGTCAAAATCAAAATTCTGCCCCATGCCTCCTATAGTAGAACCGTATTCAGTATCCATGCCCATAACAGCAGCTGATAGGTAACAGCAAACAATAGGCAACTTTTTGTCTGAGAATAAGACACTATGAGGAATACAACAATTCAGCATCAACCTCTGTGCTGGAAGCAAAGATTCCCCCACATGACAAGTTTTACCAACCTAAATCAAAGCCCGCACCAGCTAAAGAAGGTTGAAAAATGTGATTAGCAGAACTGTCCATGTTCTCCAGGAACACGGTCAAGCTTTGCACATTTCAAGAAACTTTGTAGACCATTTGCCTTTTTTTGATCTTTTCAGAGACCCGCTGAAGCTTACATCTTTGAGGACTACTCTGCTTGGAGATGTTCATGGTGGAAATCATGACTGATTGTAAGCATTTGCCTACACAAAGTTCTTCACAAATAAATAGCTAGGTCTGGAATGACTGCAGTAATGGGTAAAAGATCTAACTAATATTTCTATTAAGTTCAAAGCTATATTATGTCAAACTAACATCCCAGAGTTCAGGAAAGCAGGTAAGATCAACTGAGGTGAAGGGAATGGAGAAAGCTGAAGCCCCATAAGGGTGGAAAAGAGTGAGAACTAAAACTGCACAAATAAAGCAAAACAAAAAATTGGGGCCTCTTGGTGGGCCCCTGATAGACCTTGGCCTGCTTCCACCGGAAATGTTTAAACCCTCCCCTGTTTTGCATTGCCATAAGAAGAGGGGAACTTCCTGCATAGCTGCACATGCCTTCCACACAGGGCTTCTTCTCCTCTCCCCAGTAACCCCATTGCTGCACAGGCTGAAGTAGTGGGTCTGGTGAACTCTGTCAAGTGTGCTCTCTAAGCCTAGGCCATTGGATTCTGTTCCCCCGAACCTTCATGGTGATCCCCTGAGCCAAAGTCGTTTGTTAAGGTTGTTTGCTCTACTACTGAAGCTACATGTATTCACCTGAGGAAAAATTTGGTTTTTTGTGTGACAACTAACCAGTCATTTCACTCAACTGATGAAAAGCTCCATAGCCTATAGATTTATATATATATTGGGTGCTGTGACAGTGCGGACCCACCCTGCACTGAAGCAGGCCTATATGCCCGGAAGGGAGAGTTAGCCCCGCACCTTAGGCCCTGCTGGGCATGCGCCAACAGCTGCCCAGGGATAAAAGGCTGCAGTTCTCCTCAGTCAGGGGCAGGCTGGCAGAGGGAGCAGATGAATGCTGGAGGCTCCTGCCCAGGACCCGCTTCAGCCCCTGTCTTAAAGGAGCACACCAGTGAGAGGCCAAGGATGCCGACTGCCAGATGTGAGGCGCACCCCGCCGTGAGGATCTTGGGACCCAGGCCAAAGATGTGGCAGAACTGGATGGGCCCAGGGAATTGAAGGGGGGAACGCTGTCTGACTCCCAGGTAGGAAGTAGCTCAGGGCAACGCCCAGTGGGGTGAGCTGAGGTATTGTCGTGGTCCTGGTCGGCATGTTGCGGCCTGGATCCCTGCCGACTGTGCCAAACCCCATGGCAACTCCAGGGCCCTGGGCTGGGGTTCAGTGGAGCGGGTGGGCCTGAACCCCCCTACCTGGGCCTGCTCCCCCTGGGCCAGTTGGCCTTTGTGACTATTGACTCTGGCCACTGGGCTGCACTGCCCTGCATGGAAGGGCCAGCGACTATTGACTCTGGCCGCTGGGCCGCACTGCCCTGAATCAAGGGACCGGGTTTGTGGCTCAAACGCTGGGAAGCTCCTGGTTTGAGCCAGCGGAGGCAGTGCACTCTGCGACAGAGGCCCTTAACTGTCTCACATCACTGTCATTATGAATGGAGAGACATTTTCCTTATTAAATGACTTGCTGTAGAAAATTTTACTTTTAATAAAATGTATTGAAACAAGATATATTATGTAATGCAATAGATATTTGGGCCAGATCCATAAAATCAATAGACCTATGTTGAATTACAGCAGCTGAGGAGCTTGCTTATAATAAACTATAGTGTGGACCAAATTTAGCCCTTGTAGAAATCCATTAACTACAGTAAAGTGGTGCATAATTGCAACAGAGTTGAGTTTAATCCTCTCATCTCACCTTCTCAGATGGGATCAGTGGGCTGAATCTTCAGGTGATGTAAATCAGTGTTGCTCCATTAACTATGCTATGTCAGTTTATACCTTCTGTGGATCTGGTCCTGTGTTGCATTTCTTGTTGCCAGTCACACTGTTTGAAAACATTTAACTGGCATTTATTGTTTACTAGTAGGCTTTCTTTCAGCATTACCAACAAACGAGGAGGAATTTAATTTACTTTGAGGTTTTCTCGTCCCAAGACATTTCAGGTGTTGCCCTTGAAAACGCAAGAGATTGGGGCAAGAGAGGAAAAATATGGTGTTCTTTACTGTCACTCTACAGAGGCTCAAGGAGCTGAATAACTTGGTAGGTCCTTTGAAGTTAATAAAGAAGAGGGTGTGCAGATTCCCCTGGAAGCTATTGCTCTCAAATCCTATTTGGTTCTTTATATTTTCTTTTTGAAACAAGCAGAAAATATAGGCATCCCACTTCCTGTATAAACAATCCGTGACTGGCTTACAATTAAGCCTATCAAGTGAAAAAGCATTTTGAACTGCTCAACAAAGGTTTGTATCTGTGTTTCTATGACAAAACAATAACTTTTGGAGTTTCATGTCTTAGATTTTTCAGGTTCTATCAGACTGGCATGATACAAGTTGCCAGTGTAGCTGTAAACGTTCAACCTTAAAGAACAGGTGCATTAATGAGACTTCTGCTGAACATTCAGTGCCTCTCCTGAGAGACAATATGGTTCAGTGGTTAGAGCATTGGACGAGGCATCAGATTTCTTGTTCCAGATCTGCTGCTGACCTGCTGTGTGACCTTGGAAAAGTTACTTCACCATTCAGTGCCTCCTTCTACCCTTTCTCTCTTGGTTATTTTGACTGTACGCTAGTCAGCCTCGTGACCATCTCTTAGGGTGTGTCTACACTGATGGCAGCAATTTTGCTGCCATCAGTTCACCCTTCAGGGAGTGGTTTGCAGTGAGTATGAATTCCCTGCACTACACCTGGAAGTTGGCCCCAGAAAGTCCTGGGGGCCAGGGGGCATAGGGAAAGGCCAGTTGCAAGGGACTTGCAGTTGGCTTTTCCCTAATGTGTAGCAGCAGCTTTAAAAGTCACCACTAGTTACGCAAGGAATTTTGCGGTCCTTTCGTAATTGGCAGTTGACTGCTGCTGAATTTGCCCTAAGAATAGACTAGGGCTTACTGTCTGTTTACATAGCACCAACATTGTGGGCAGGGCCAGCTCTACTGCGAGGCAAGAGACAGACATGGCTTCAGGGGACAGTTCTTAGGGGCAGCCAGCTCCCTTGAGGATCAGACTGGCTCCCACCTCTTCAACTCTTTCCTAGCAGCTTAGACACTGGTAGTCAACTGCAGCTTAAGTCATGTAGGCAGAGTGCACTTTAAATCCCTCTGCAGGCAGACGCTGGAGATTTATGCACTTTGGAAAACCATTTTCAAACTCCATGAATGAGATGGGGAGGCACCAAATCAAAATTTGGCTTGGGGCATCACAACCCCTTGAGCTGGCCCTGATTGTGAGAACCTCATTGCATTATTGGTGCATGTCCCAACTACATCCTAATGTTCCATTGACTTCAATGGTTTGGTAATATATGATTGAACCTCTCTGTGCCTCACTTTACCCATCATTCAAATACAGTATAGGCTATCTACCTGGCCATGGGAATATGAGGATTAATTAATTAGCTTGATCTGTGGTTCCCTGCATTAGCCAGTCTTGGTTGTGGAAGAGAGTACAAGAAGTCTTCTCATTACAGATCTCAGTCACAATCCCAGTGGAGAGTAAGGACGCTAATCCTTGCTAGTGCCCTTGTTAGCAGTAGCTACCTGAAAAGCGATGAGCAGCAGGCAGGTGCAAATGGTGCACTCTGAAAAGGTGGTATAGGTGCCACTCCAGGATGTATTCCTTAAAGCATGCAAAAGGAATTCATTCGAGTTACATCCACCAGAATTCTAGTAGGGGATTCCTCTTGTGTGTGCTATAATTTAAAAGCTTGAATATAGGCCCTAAATCATTAATAAACATTAATTATTTAAGTATACAACAGTAGCCCCCAGAGGTCCTAATCAGGGCTCCATTGTGTTATACTTTGTTTGTAAAGATCTTTTTTTGGATGATTAGATTAATTTAGAGCCCATCAGTGCATATATCTAGTTGAGACTATTTTTCCAATGTGCCTTATTTTGCACGTGTCTATTTGAAATATCTGCTGTTTTGTTGCCCAACCACACAGTTTTGTGAGCTCCCTCCGTAAATGCTTGTGGTCCACTTTGGATTTAACTATTTTGGATAACTTCCTATAATCTGCAGACTTTTTCACTTTGCTGTTCACTCCCTTTTCCAGATCTTTAAAGAGTATGCTAACCAACACAGGTCTCAGTACAGATCCTTGGAGAACTTTGCTGTTCACCTCTTTCTATTGTCCAGTTATTCCTAGTCTTTATTTCATATCTTTCAGCGAGTTACTGATCCATGAGAGGACTTCCCGCTTATTCTGTGGTTAATTAACTGCCTTAAGAGCCTTGTTGAATAACCTTCTCAAAGGCTTTCTGAAAGTCCAAGTCTGCTACACCCAAGGCAGTGTTAACCGGCCCAGGGGCCTCAGACTATCCCCATCCCCTGGGTGGAACAAATAGCTTCTAGCCTGCCCCCAGAGGTGGGGTGGAGCGTAGAATCTGGCCTCTGGCCTAGGCTCCCACCCCTCAGCCACAGTGCCAGAAGGGCAGGAGTGCTCTGAGAGTTCCTGCCCTACTGGTGATGAGCCGGGGGGGGCTGGATTATTAGGTTTAGGGACTGGAGCCCTGGGCCCTGTTTTTACCCAGGGCCCAGGCCTGAAGTCCCTGAAGCCCTTTGAAAATCCATCCCTGGCTATAGCCATTGGATCACTTTGCATACTTGTTGACACCCTCAAAGAATTCTAATAGATTGATGAGGCATGATTTCTCTCTATAAAAGCCATGTTTACTTTCTCCCAACATAATTATGTGTCGGATCATTGTGTTCTTAACTATAGTTTCAATGACTTTGCCTGGTGTTGAAGTTAAACTTACTTCCCTTATTGCCAGGATCACCCCTGGAGATTTTGTTTTTTACAAATGCATGTTGCATTAGCTGTCTTCCAGTCACCTGGCTGACAGAGGTTGATTTAAGTGATAGATTACATGCTCCAGTTACCTATTCTGCAGTCATTTTGATGGGTGAATAGCATCTGCTCCTGTGAAATATTAGTTTAGTTTTTCAATTTGTTCCAAAACCTCCTCTACTTACATCTCAATCTGGGGCAGTTCCTCAGATTTGTCACCTAAAAAGAATGGCTCAGATCTGGGATTCTCCTTCACGCAATTTGCTGTGAAGACTGCTACAATGAATTCATTTAACTTTACTGCAACTGCCTTGTCTCAGTTCAGTGCTCCCTTAGCATCTTTGTCTAGTAGCCTCATTGCCTATTTGGTAGGCTTTTTGCGTCTGATGTACTTTAAAAAAAATGTTACTGTTAGTTCTTTACTCTTTGGCAGGTTGCTTCTCAAAATTCTTTCTTGATCTGCCTTATTTTACTTTTACATTTTACTCATCAGAATTTACGTCTCTTCCTATTTTTCTCATGAGGATGCAACTTCCAAATTATTGCTTCTAATAGTCTCTGTCAGTTTGCTGTTTAGCCATGGTAGCATTTTTTGGTCCACCTTTTCTTGTTTTTTGATTTGATGTATACATTTAATCTGAACCTCTTTTATGGTGTCTTTAAGTAGTCTCCTTGTTGTTTACAGGCATTTTATGCTTGTTGTTGCTCATTTTAATTTCCATCTAACCCACATCCTCATTCTTGTGCATGTGCCCCTTTTAAAGTAAAATGTCAGTTTTGTGGTAGTGGATTTTTTTTGGTGGTGCCCCTCCTCCCCCTTCCCAGAATACTAAATGTAATTACATTATGGTCACTATTACTGAGAGGTTCAGCTATGTTCACTTCTGGACCATCTTCTGTGGCCCATTTAGGATTAAATCAAGAATTGCCTCTCCTCTTATGGATTCCAGGGATAGCTGCTCCAAGAAGCAGTAATTCATAGGGTCTACAAATTTTATCTCTGCATCCCATCCTGAGGTGATATGTACTTAATCAATACAGGGATAGTTAAAATCACCCAGTAGTATTGCCAGGCCAGTCTGCCCATAGAGGTGATCTAAGTGGTTGCCTAGGGTACCAGCCTCTATGGGGCACCAAGGGCTGGGCTGTGGCTGCGGCCAGCGAGCTTCCTGCCCTGCTCCACTGGCATCTGGCTGCAGGCAGGGAACAGGACCCAGCCGGGGGAGTGAAGCTGCCACCGGCATCAGGCTGCAGGTGGGGAGTGACTCCGGCTCAGGAAGTGAAGCTGACACTGCAGTTCAGCCCAGCAGCCCGCGTGGCACCCACCCACCACCTGGACAGGTTGGGGGGGCAAAGGAGGGGGCCACCATCTGGCCCATCCTGGCCAAGGCCACTGGCGGGGGGAACACCAAAATCTCAGACACCTAGGGCATTCAAATACCTTGGGCCAGCCCTGATTATTGCATTTAGTTGTTTTGTAGCCTCTCTAATCTCCCCTAACATTTCAGTCACTGTCACCCATCTGGTCCGATGTTTTACTCTCTTTATTCGACCACAGAATTTCTATGCATAGAGATTTCATGGTACAGTTTGATTCATTTTCACTTGACTCTATGATTTCATTTCTAATAATTTTATTTGACTCTTTGCTTTTTTTAAACATATAATGCCTCTCCCCCACCAGCACAACTTATTCCATCATTCCTGTATATTTCATACCGTGATATGATAATCAATGGCACATTGTAATCATTCTATGATGCCTGTAGTATCAATATCATCATTTAATGCCAGTTGCTCTAGTTCACCCATCTTAATATTTAGACTTCTAGCATTTGTATGCAAGCACTTGTACACTTTGTCAATATTTAGTTGCATGCCTTCATGTATAATATTTAAAGGAGGCTCTTTCACATTTGATTGTTCCTTACTAGCTCCTTCTGCACTTTAACAACTTCTTTCCTATCTTCTGTATTAGGCTATAAAATCCCCCCTTTAAAAAATTGATCCCTAAGAAATGTCTCTGCCCATACTGTGTTCATTCCATGTTAGCTTTCCTTCAGCCCTTAATTAAAAAAAAATTCCTCTCTGCTTTTTTATTTTATGTGCCTACAGTATGTTTTTGTTCTAATGTGGAGCCTATCCCACCCCTGAAAGCTACTCCTTCCCCAAAAAGTTTACTTGTTCCTAATAATCTTTCATCCTTCTCCCCCTGTGCCATCATGTTATTCATGCATTGAAATCTTGCAGTTGTCCCTGTTCTACCTGCTCTGTATGCAAACTCAAAGCATTTCAGAGAATGGAAGTCTGGTATTATAATCCCTTACCTAACAGCCTAAATTTGGCATCCAGGATCTCCCTCCCACCTTTCCCTATGTCACTGGCATCATGCTTTCTGGAGGGACTCATGACTTTCAGGGCCAACTTCATGGCAGACTGTGAAGAAGCAGGGCAGGGACCCTAAACAGTTGTATGTTCTGTAATTAGATTTCACCAACACAGTAACAAATGTGAACTAAAACATTATATTAGTCTTACCATGGTGTCAATAGACAGTCCTATAGTAAACTACTTGCAGATTTATTAACTAAGAAAAAAAATGAGAGATTTATTACAAGGTTAAAGCAGGTAAATGAGTTAGTCTAGTTTCAGTGGTATGTTATAAAGATGTTATAAGTGAGATTAATACATGCAGCAATTTACAAGCATTTCATGAATTCTAAACACTAAACACATTGTTATGAGTCCAGTAGCCATCTTAATTGTAACATATGTGAAAAACTGGTTTCCAGCAGTGAATTTGCCAGTGCTCAACTGAGGCCTAAAGCCTTGGGAAAAGCTGACACCTGGTATGCCAGCATCAGATTTGGTGTCTATATGTACCATGACCACCAGTTCCTCCCCACCTGTGCACTTAAATTTATCTAGGTGCCTCATGAGATTTGCTACCTTCACAACTGGTAAGCAGTTGACCAGGCAGTTTTCCCAGTCATCACAAACCAAACTGTCTGTATTTCTAACAATCAAATCCTCCTTTACAATTTCCTAATAACTGGGATCCCTTACCCCAGAGGGATATCCTCAATGCAAGAGGATATTATGGCATCTTCTGGAAGGTGGACCTCAACTATGGGACTGTTGCCCTCCATTCCAGCTCGATGCTATTGTGCCCTGAGACTTTTCTCCTAAACAGCACAGCTGTTGGACGGTGATGAGACCATTCTCCTGTGTCTGAAAAAGTCTATTTTATGTAACACTGTCTCCCTTTGTTCCTCCAGTTCAGCTTCTCTGGCCTCAAGAGTCCATAACCTGTCTCAGAGGGTTCTGAGTTGGTCAGATAGCACCCACTCATACGTCACCTGCCCAAGAGGCAGGTAATCAGACATGCTTCATTGAATGCAATAAGACAGATATAAATGTGTTTGGCAACAGCTCAGCTGAGCATTGTCTCGCTGGGCTGCAGTGCTAAAGGGTGAAGTGCCATTCTTAACTCACAATCTCCTTACTTTTTCTGGTTCAAGATAATATTATTTTAATATTTTATTTACTTGGTAGAATACTTGCAAAAACTAGAGAGAGTGAAATAATTTAATAAAAGAAGGATTGAAGTACAGTGGAAATGGATGGTTCCGGAGTGAAGATAACAGGAAGCAGCAGCCTGTCCTCTAAAAAATTCCTTGCTTCAGGAGAAAACACCCAGGAAAATGTTATTCATTAAATGCATTCGTTGTTTTACATGGCAAAGAGCCTGGATATTTAATTTCAGGTAAGATTAAAAAAAAGACAGCAGTATATGTGCAGGCAGATCCATGCTGAATCTGAGCAGCAGTGAAGCCAGTGCACAAATTAAAGCAGAGAACATATAAGAAGAAATAAAAGGATCTGCCTAGAGATCAAATGAGACATTTATATAGAACCTTATTCAAACTGGATACAAATGCATCAGTTCCTCAGAATTATAGGTGAATCAAAGGAAAATTACATCCAAGAAGATAAAGCAGCCAACCAGCAGCATAACCACGTGAGAGGCAGAGATGCAACTTTGAAGCTTCCCATATGGGCTGCCAGAGAGCCAGATGTTGCAGGTAGAACAATGTCCTTTCTGGCTTAGTATCGGGTTCCTGTTGTTCTGATCCATAGAAAAAGAGATGTGGTGCAAATCATTTTATACATCCATTTAAGAAAAGTATCTTATTTTAAAACATTATTGAAAAAAAGCATACTTTTCTTTTAGCAGTAGAGATTCTGGAACAGAAACCCTCAAACAAGTGCACATGGAGTATCCATTGCTGTCTTCACAGCACAAAGGTCAGTTAGCTGGTCTCACTTCTGTCATGTCCAATTTTCATTGGCATCTTCCTTATTAGACCCTCTTATTTGGCTTGAAGGTTGCACTACTGATGGCTTGGCTAGTAATAGGTGTATTAAAAGATAGTGCTACCCAGAAAAATAGTCTTTATGTTTAAGGGGACGTGTTATCTAATAGTCAGAGCAGGGATTTCAAAGTTATATCTTCTAGATTCCATTCCTGACTCTGTCTTCTCTGAAACATTATGTCTTGTCTGAGACAAGATCCTTCACATACATGTGCCTCAGTTTATGCATCTTTGAAATGTTGTAATATTTACTTTTACCAAAAGAATGAGGGTTAATCACTGTATATAAAATGCTTTGAAGTCATTGTATGATAGGTAGTAGGGCAGTACAAACTATTACTATTGATATAAGCTAAATCTCAAAATCTTTACAGTTTCTATTTAAAGCCTTACAGCTTTGATTTCAGTCTGAGTTCAGGCTGAGTAAGGGCTGAGAAACAGCTAAGAAAAGGGAATTTGGCTCAGACAGCAACATAAAAAGCCACAATGTCCTTTTCAGATTTATTTCTTTTTTTCTTTCCTTCTTGTCACTCAGCACTGAAGTGTCTGAATGTCCACAGTCTCCCATAGGATGGTGAGTTTTTACTATTATACTAAACCATTGTCATACAAACATTACTTACTTTGAAAAATTGATTAGGCCTAATTCTCTTTTTGCTTACATCAGTTTTATAGTGATGTAATGTCCCTGACAGTGGATTTACTTCAGATATGTATTAAGATGACAGGAGAATCTGTTCTCCACTAGAGTTCCACATTAGCACTTATTACTTTTTTGTTGATTGGAAAATCTGTTTCTCTTATTGAACAATTTTTCTCTTCACTCATTGACCACCAAGTTGTAAGATGAAATATTGACAGTAGTGGTGGGAAATGCGAAGAACTGCAGATCAAGGATGCAACGTCAGGTTCATCAGAAAGGTCCTCTTAATAAGTAGATGAAAAGACAAAAGGCAGGAAAGAAGAATACAAATGAGAGAGCCACTGTGCCAAATTACAATTATTTCTGGTTGCTATATTGTTGTGTTAGCCTATCATGAGGGACTGCAGGTATACTCTTTGTCCTTGTTGTGGTATGCTGAACATAGAGGCCAACAACAAACTCTGACTTTAGTTTTCATGGTTTTAAATCTAAAGTTTAATACCTTAGTTATGAAAAAATATTATTGCTCCAAATACCCGCTAATGACCATAAGAGAGGGGCTTATGAACCTCCAGATATGCAGACTTGGAGGCTGTGTCATGTAAAATATGATATGACATGGTAATATAACAGATACTGACAAGCCATTCAAGTGCTTGCAGCAAGAAGACAAGTATCTCAGCACTACTGGCACATCATTATAGAAATTCCTAGTGAGTTATGTACTGAACTTTTCAAAAAGTGCCTGTGTGGAGAATGGGGCTACTAGAGAATGTGATTTGCCAAGCAGGAGTGCTATGCAATGAGATCACTAAACAGGAATCAATCAATCACAATAAGGAAGTTAGGGCTGGGAAATTGGTGGTGGAAACCTATGACAATGTTTGCATAAACTCATTCATAAAGTAGGCTTCCTTTTATCTTAATATTGCAAAAAGGTTGAGCCTTCTGCTCAGCAAAAAGATCCTGCTCAGGGGTTAAAGTATAATTTGGCAGGCCCCGGAACCCTCCTAAATTTCCAGGCCCCCTTCCTGCACACCAGGGCCCCCTTCCTGCACATCCAGGCCCCCTTTACCCACCCTAGCTACTGCCCCCAAAACACCTGCCCCCGTCAGACCTCTCTTTCCCCATGTCCTCCTTAGCCTCAATCCCCATTCCCCAAGCTCCTGGCCCCCTGTCCCCACTCCAGCCTCCTAACCCCCCACCCTCCAGCTCCCCCATCTTCACTCCACCCCCATCAGCCCCAAAACCACCTCTACACCTACCTAGCCCACCATCCTGATCTCTTCTCCCCCCCACCCCTCCCAGCTGAGCCACCCAACGGGAGGCCGGGTCCCATGACATGCTAGCTTACCTTCGGCAGTATGCAGACTCCTGAGGGCCAGCTGGGGCAGGGGCAGGGGGGATGGCCCTTTTCTCCCTCTCCAGGCTGTGCAGCCTGCGCATGTGCAGGGGGGCTAGGCAGCACATCACAGCAGAGCAGGCATGCCTCCCCTTTTCTTGGAGTGATGCCTGCCCTGCTGAAATGCACCAGCTCAATTTTCTATATTTAGGGGTCCAAGGAACGCTGGGCCCCCTAAAAATAGACCCAGTGTTCCAGGGCCCATAAAAATAGAAATTGGAGCCAGAATGCTGTGTTCTGGGGCCCACGATTTTAAATGGTGGGCCCTGGAACGCAACATTCTGGCTCCTTTTTCTATTTTTAGGGCCTCAGAATGCTGGCCCCCTAAAAATAACGGGCCCCAGAATGCTGGTCTGGTACATTCTAGCCCACTTTAACCTCTGATCCCACTGATGTAGATTACTGCTTTTTGTTATTTCTAAGACTGATTCTAGCAGTTCATTCATATTGGCCCTTTTGTTTTTTGCTGTAAAGGATTGCAGCTGATACAGAAAGTTGTTGCCAGCAGCCTCACACAGTCTGTATTTAATTACTTTATTCCCATCTCAAAATCTCTTCACTATCAGGAAAATGTACAGACTTCTATATAGCACTTTGTAGCACTCTGTACCTTGAAGTGGTACCCTGAAACCCCCATATTTACCACTGTCATATAATCATGATTTTCTTCTGGAATTGACATTGTGTATCACATGGAGGGCCAACTTTTCTATCTGCAGCATCTCTGTTGAAAAACAAGTCACCAGAACTGTTTTAATAGCCTTCAGTGTGCTGACCACTGTGATATCCTAATGTACACTAAGGCTGACTTGCGATCCACTCCTCAGGTGCCTATCAGAGTGTAGGACTCCCCCTCAACATTGGGAAGACTAAGGTGCTCCACCAGCCTGTCCTAGCAGTAGTTGATCCCCTTTTGTTATTGGCTGTGAATGCCTAGAAAATGTTAAGTGCAAGATAATACAGTTCTGGGGTGCAAGGCTGAGCTATGGGTAATTGACTGGAGCCTCCCTATTGCTGATTCATGAGTCTCTGAGAGATCATTTATGTAACTCATTTGGGTGTGTCCCTGCCTGTGGATGGCTGAATAAGTGCAGTGCTGCCAGAGGTTTGTAACTTGACATCAGGATACCAGTGTGAAGGTCATACCAGGTTGGTTAGACAGAGGTCTCAGTAGTTCCATAGTCCAGATTGCAGCCGAAAGACCCGGTCACACACTTTCTGGCATGCCTTCTTGTGTCTCTTCTGATTTATTGGTTTGGTTTTTTTTCCCCCTACAGGTGCATATTGAAACGCTCTGAGCTAGATCTTTAAGGCTATCTCCACTGGCAATTTAGGTCAAATTAGGGAGGCTTAATTCAAACTAAATTAGTCCCTGTCTACACTAGACTTTAAGTTGAATTAAGAAATTCCTTAATTTGACTTAATGAACGCTTAATTTGAATTAATAAGAACCACCTATTACTTCAAACTAAGCCTTAATTCAACTCCTTAGTTTGAACTAAGGATGGTGTAGACCTAGATTAACCCTTAATTCAACTTCATTAAGGCTGAAGCATAAAAAGGAAGCTTACAGGAGCTTAGATGACTAAGGAGGCATATAAAGACATTGCTCAGAACTGCAGGGATAAAATCAGAAAGGCCAAAGGACAAATGGATTTGCAGCTAGCAAGGGATGTGAAGGATAACAGGAAGGGGTTCTACAAGTATATCAATAACAAGAAGAGGATCAGGGATGGTGTAGGTCCCTTACTGAATGGGGCAGGCATCCTCGTGACAGAGGATGAGGAAAAAGCCAAAGTGCTCAATGCTTTTTTCATTTCAGTTTTCACAGGCAGGGTCAGCTCCCAGCCCACTACACTAGGTATGGTAGATTGGAGAGAAGAAGAGAGGCCCTTGGTAATGAAAGGTCAGGTTAGGGACTACTTAAAGAAGCTAGATGTGCACAAGTCCATGGGGCCGGATGAACTGCATCCAAGGGTGCTGAGGGAGCTGGCCGATGAGATAGCTGTACCGTTGGCCATTATCTTTGAAAACTCATGGCGAATGGGGGAGGTGCCAGAGGACTGGAAAAAAGCAAATATAGTGCCAATATTCAAGAAAGAGAAAAAGAAGGATCCAGGGAATTACAGACCTGTCAGCCTCACCTCAATCCCTGGAAAAAATCATGGAGCAGCTTCTCAGAAAATCCATCCTGAAACACTTGGAGGAAAATAGAGTAATCAGGAACAGTCAGCATGGATTCACCAAGGGTAAATCATGCCTGACCAACCTTATCACCTTCTATGATGAGATGACTGGATCTGTGGATGCGGGAAGAGCCGTTGATGTGATATACCTTGACTTTAGCAAGGCTTTTGATACAGTTTCCCCACACCATTCTCACTGGCAAATTAAGGAAGTATGAGTTGGATGCATGGACTGTAAGGTGGATAGAGAACTGACTAGATAAACAGTTTCAGCGTGTAGGAATCAATGTCTCCATGTCAAGTTGGCAACCAGTAATGAGTGGTGTGCCCCAGGGTTCGGTCCTGGGGCCAGTTCTGTTCAACATCTTCATTAATGATCTGGATGATGGGATAGATTGCACTCTCAGTAAGTTTGCAGATGATACCAAACTGGGGGGAATGGTAGACACCCTGGAGGGCAGGGACAGGATTCAGGGAGACCTAGACAAATTGCAGCAGTGGGCCAATAGAAATCTCATGAGGTTCAACAAGGACAAGTGCAAAATCCTGCACTTGGGATGAAAAAACCCCATGTACTGCTATAGGCTGGGGAGGGATCAGCTAAATAGCAGCACTGAAGAAAAGTACCGGGGAGTCATGGTGGATGGGAAGCTGGATATGAGTCAGCAGTGTGCTCTTGCTGCCAAAAAGGCCAATGGCATACTGGGCTGCATCAGAAGAAGTGTTGCCAGCAGATCAAAGGATGTGATCATTCCCCTCTATTCTGCACTGGTGAGGCCACATCTGGAATACTGTGTCCAGTTTTGGGCTCCCCACTACAAAAAGGACATGGACAAATTAGAGAGTCCAGCAGAGGACAACCAAAATGATCAAAGGGCTGGAGCACAAGCCCTATGAAGAAAGACTGAAGGAACTAGGCATATTTAGCCTGCAGAAGAGAAGACTGAGGGGGGGGGATTTGATAGCAACCTTCAACTACCTGAAGGGATGCTCCAAGGAGGATGGATTTCGACTGTTCTCAGTAGTAACAGAGGACAGAACGAGGAGCAATGGTTTCAAGTTACAGCTGGGGAGGTCCAGACTGGATATTAGGAAAAACTTTCTTACGAGGTGAGTAGTGAAGCATTGGAATAAGCTACCTAGGGAGGTGGTGGAATCTCAGTCTTTGGAGGTGTTCAAGGCCCAGCTGGACAAAACCCTGGCTGGAATAATCTAGTGGGAGTGGTCCTGCTTTTTTTGGCAGGGGGTTGGACTAGATGACCTTGTGGGGTCCCTTCCAATCCTATGGTTCTATGAATTAAGGGCAGTTAGATCAATTTAACAAAGTGGACTAAGTCGACTTAACTTTAAGTCGACTTAGTCCACTTTGTTAATTCGACTTAAGGTCGAGTTTAGTTTGAATTAAAGTCAAACTTATTAGTTTAAATTAAAAATATTTGACCTAAATTTTTCTAGTGTAGACATAACCTTAGTGCTTGTGCCCTTGGGTTGCATAGTTACTTTCTGTATATGACTAGGCTGGCATTCAGATGCATGCCAACATTCTGGTACTTCTGGAATGACAAGAGACCACCTCTCTCTGTGTGACCCAGCGGTGATCGGGTAGCACCCTCTGCAAAATGATCTTCTCCAAGAAGGCAGCAGACAAAGCCAGATGGGACAAACTTTTCCAAAAGCATGATTTTCCAGCTTAAAGCCAGCAAAATGTTCTATATCTAGGAGCCCAGATTCAGCCTGCTGTCTGTAGCAGAGATGGGCTGTAAAGGAGTGTAGTACCCCATTAAGGGACAAGATAGATATTAAACTGAGACAGCCTATGGTAAATAAAGAGGTCCCTGTCCTGTTTTGGGGTTGGGATATTAAACAAAAATGGGAAGCAAACAGCTGAGCAAAGATGAGGGAAGTAGAAGATACACAGGTATGTGTTCAGGTTGCGGGGATAGCCTGACTTAAAGTCTTTGTTTGGAAGCTTTCCACCAGGGTCCTTAGGTGAGGGGTTTATGAATTATTGCAGCAGTTCCCAATCTTTTCCTTTATGTGGACCACTACATTGTGACTGAAAGCTTTTGCAGACTACATTCTAACCATCACATATGCAAAGTGTCATTTCACATTGACATCATGCAAAAGCACCACTATTTAGATTCAGAGAATGTTATATTACACAAGGATATCTGTGAAGCAGATTACATTGTGAATAATAAGGTAACATCGAATGATATATAAAAGGTACACAAGATTAAATTATTATTACATTATCCTTTTTCCCCCAGTGGACCACCTGCAGTACCCTTGTGAGCTGCGGATCACACATTGGGAACCAGTGAACTATTGTTATAGTTGCTCCTATCCCTGAGGGCTTATTACAACAATGACATTTTTGACTTAAAACTAAAGGGTTGCATTCCCCATTGCTTCTAGTGGCTGAGATCATTGCACATGGCAAGGGCGCTTTCATCCTTCCATTCTCCTTCTAATGTCCCTGTGTGCCACCTTTCCATTCCCCTCCATTTCAGGGTACCCTTGTAACTACCCCCCACTTTTATGTTAGACTGTATGCTCTCCTTTTCCCCATGGCAGGGGCTTTCTGTGCCTTTCCATTCTCCTTCCCCTGTACCAGGGTCATAAAAACATAAGAATGGCTATAGTGGGTCAGACCAATGGGCCATCCAGCTCAGGATCCTGTCTTCTAAAGTTGACCAGTATCACATGCTTCAGAGGGAATGAACAAAACAGGACAACTTACAGAGTGAGCCATCTCTTGTCATCCAGTCCCAGCTTCTGGCAGTCAAAGATGTAGGGATTCCCAGAGTGTGGGTTTGGTTCCCTGACCATGTTGGCTAATAGCCAATGATGATGGACCTATTCTCAAATGAAATTAGCTCATTCTTTTTTTAACCCAGCCTTACTTTTGGCCTTCACAGCATCCCCTGACAATCATTTCTACAGGTTGACTGTGTGCTGTGTGAAGTACATCCTCATATTTGATTGACATCTGCTGCCAGTTATTATCATTGGGTGAATGCTGGTTCTTTTGTTACGTGAAGGGGTAAATGACACTTCTTCATTCACTTTCTCAACACTATTAATGACCAGGGGTTAAAGTATAATTTGGCAGGCCCCGGAACCCTCCTAAATTTCTGGACCTCCCTCACACAGGTCTGGGGCCCCTTCACCAACCCCAGATACTGCCCCTCACCCCAGCTGCTGTCCCCACACACCTACTCCCTACCCCAGCTACTGCCCCACCACTCCAGCTACTGCCCCCAGATACCTACCCTCATCCCAGCTACTGCCCCCAGCCCCCATCTTGCCTCTGGTCCCCCAAACCTTTCCCCAACCATCTCATGAACCTTCCATCTCACCACTGGTCCCCCAACCCTTCAAGCCCCCCCATGCCATGCCATCTTCCCCCACTGTTCCGAGCTGACCCCCTTCCCTTTGCCCTTTCTCTGCTGGGCCTGCTTGCCTGTCCCTGAATGCCCTCAGGGCCCCCTTACCTGGCTGCCATGTGGAGCAGCTCTGCCCAGGCTTCAGCTCCTACCCAGAGCCTGCTCTGACTGAGCATTTTCAAAAGGCTCCGAGTATGCTCAGTCAGAGCAGGCTCAGGGTGGGAAATTTAAAATCTCCCAGCATGGGGGAAGCTCTCTGCCCTGCCAGAATGGCGTTCTGGGGCCTACTATTTTTAGGGGCTCAGTGTTCAGTGGGCCCCTAAAAATAGAAAATGGAGCTAGAACACTGTGTTCCAGTGCCCACTACTGTAAAATGGCGGGCCCCAGAACAGAGTGTTCTGGCTCCATTTTCTATTTTCAGGGGCCCTGGAACACTGAGCCCCTAAAAATAGTGGGCCCCAGAATGCCATTCTGGTATGTTCCAGTTTACTTTAACCCATGTTCATGACTTAATTGCCCTCTATCAAATTCCCCCTCCACTGTCTTTTTTAATATCAATAGTCTGAGACTTTATGGTATCTCTTTGTATGGAAGCTGTTCCATGCCTCTAAACATTTTTATTGCATTTCTCTGTACTTTTTCCAATTCTAATATATCTTTTTTGAGATGAAGTGGCCAGAGCAGTATGTGGTATTTATGGTGTGGGTGCACCATGGATTTAAATAGTGACAATATGATATTTTCGGTCTTATTATCTATTCCTTCCCTAATATATGCTAATATTCTATTACAATTTTTTTGCTTGCCATGGCATATTCTTTTTCGTATAGCTGGTATAGAGGAACAACAATTTCATTTGAAGTTGCCAAATGGCTACATCAGGAGAGTCAGAATTTATTTCAGCATTGCCTCCTTCATATTTATAAACTGGGCAATAAATAGATGGTGATATATGTTTGATAGTCTGTCATGGTGAGCCACACTTGCACTCTGGATAGTCCTTAATTTTTCGTTTGTGCATTACATGTCCACATTTACTGTGGTTCACATGGTTGTTCAAATTCAGTTCAGAACTGATCAAAATCTCTGTGGGAGGTAAAACCCAGGAATCCTCTGCATGGGCTCTGGCACAAGTTGCTTTTTTAAAAAAGTCGTGTTTAGCCCACTCTGCTTTCCAAGCCTTCTTCTGATCATAGCCTAATTGCATGAGGCTAAGCAAACATTCTCAAAGGTTTGCAGGACATAAGGCAGTCGATTTTCACTCCTAGATATGATGGGGTGTAATCATGTTGCACATTTCTACCACAGAAAGCTACCTTCTGTGTGGTTTTGGCATGCCTATTGTCAAGGTGTAATGTGCTTTTTGTTACCACAAAAATTTGGATAATGCAGATCTCATTATGATAATCCAAGCACCAAACTTCCATGTCAATGAGAACATTAATGAGTACCTCTGAATTTATGGAAATTGAAGCTGAAATCAAAACCCAGGGTCAGCATATTGAGCAGATATTTTGAGAAGACTGCCCTGATGGCTCCAAGGTTTTTATATTGAGTGGTGACAGCATTGTATGTATTGCTTGGATTATATTTAGAGCCCTGCAGATCCCCGGATAGCCACTAGAGATCCGCGGTTATCTGTGCCCACAAATGTGGGCGCAGATAACCACAGGCCCATTGCTGTGGACTGACCTGCAAACATGGATTCTATTTTTAATCTGCTCAGTGTGATTCATCACTGCAGCTCCTGTGCTGATCTGTGTCAGCAACACACAGGGGAACCAGTAAGCGATCCAGCCAATCCTAGCTCAGCTCTGATTATGGTCTGCCAGCCAATCAGAGTCTCAGTCACAGCAGGCTGGGGCTTGGAGAGTCACCGCTCACTGTCAGTTGGCTTCTGATAGGCTCATTCCACATGAGCTCCCTGTCCATTTCTTCCTTTTCTTGTTTGCTGTTTGCATGCCATGGTGTCAATCACAGATTTCATTGGTGGCCAAGGAAATCTGACAGCACAGCATGCGAACCGCAAACAAGAAAAGGAAAAAGTGGGTGGGACCCAGGCAGGTAATGAGCCAGTCAAAGGCTGAAATGCTGACTGTGAGCTCAAGCTTGGTTGCAGATGCAGTTATGGATGTAGCTAAAACTTGGCATGCGGACTCCAGACAGGATTGATACTATCATTGCGCGGATGCGGTGCCACATTTTTGTATCTGTGTAGGACTCTACTTATATTTTCCAATATGCATGACTTTGCATTTATCCAATATGTTTCATTGATTATAGTTTTGATTATTGATTATTTTTTCCAATATGCATTACTTTGCATTTATCAATGTAGTAACCCTTCGGGAGGAAGGGGTTAACACTCTGGTCAGTGAGTCCCAGGACAGCCAATAGGAATGAAGTGCAGGTTTTTTAATTGGAACAGCAGCCTGGCCTGGGCCTGTTTGGATGCAGCAGAGCTCCTGGAAAGATCAGGAGGAGACCAGAGGGGCCTGAGGAAGAATCCAGCAACATCTTTACCAAAGATAAGTTAAATTTGTTACTGACCAGGCGTGGGTAGAACAGGGAATGTTCACTTAGATGCGGTCAGGATATTTTCTTTGTTTTTGGCTTGTTTCTTGGATTTCTCTGTGCTGAGCACATGTAACCCCCCCCCCCACTACCCTGTAACTACCTAGGTTAATTCCCAGAGAAGCAACTCTCTGTGTTTATTATCTGTTCTTTTTGATTAAAGATTTTACTTTTGAAGTAAGTTCTGGTTCTGTTCCTGGAAAGACCAGAGGTTTGTGTGCACGTGCCTTAGACTGCACAGGCAGCTACTAGAGGGAACCCTGTTCCAGTTCCAGCTCATATTGCAGCTGGGGTCCAGTCACTTTCCTGAGAGAGGAATAAAGAGGATCGCAAGTACCTCACAGGGAGGAATTCCCAAGTGCGCCTTCCTGGGTCTTAAGAGGTTTTTTTTTTTTTTTGCATTTGGGTGGTGGCAGCGATACCACTCCAAGGCCAGGAATTGGAGGCCTTGGAGACTTTTAAGAGCAGGCTTTAAGGCCAGTGGCTTTTAAGGCCTGTTGCAGGCCCCCACCTTCTGCACTCAGAGTGCCAGAGTGGGGGAAAAAGCCTTGACAATCAACATTGTTGTTGTGCTGTCACCCAGTTTTGTAAGATCCCTTTATAGCTCTTCGCAGTCAGCTTGGGACTTTACTATCTTACATAATGTTGCATTGTCTGCAAGCTTTGCCACTTCCCTGTTTACCCCTTTTTCCAGATCATTTATGAATATGTTGAACTATACAAATTCTTGGAGGACCTCACTATTTGCCTCTGTGAAAACTGAACTTTCTTTCCTATGTTTTAACCAGTTACTGATCCAAGAAAGGAACTTCCCTTATAACCCATTACAGTTTATTTTGCTAAAGAGCTTTTGATGAAGGATTGTGTCAAAGGTTTCCTGAAAGTCCACATCCAAAATGTTGACACCCTGAAAAGAATTTTATAGATTGAGGCATAATTTCTCTTTACAAAAACCCTGTGGACTCCACCCCACTGCCAATTGCATTACTTTGTGTCTAATATTCTGTTCTTTACTTATTTTTCAACTAATTTGCCTCGTACTGAAGTTGTTGGAATTGCCTCTGGAGCCATTTTAATAAATTAGCATTACATTAGCTATCCTCTTGTCACCTGGTGCATAGGTTGATTTCAATGAAAGATTACATGGGACAATTAGTGCAGCTACAGTTTTATCTCTGAGTTCCTTCAGATCTCTTGGGTAAATAACATCTGGTTCTGATGATTTATTTTTGTCTAGTTTATCAATTCATTTTAAAATTCCTTTACTGACATCTCTATCTGGGACAGTTGCTTAGTTTGACTACATATAAAGAATGGCTCAGGTGTGTGAATATGCTGCACACCCTCTGCAGTGAAAACCATTACAAAGAAATCATTTAACTTTTCTGCAACAGCCTTGCTTTCCTTGAGTACTCCTTTAGCACCATGAGTTTCCAGTGGCTCCACTGATACATTCTAGATTCTAATGTACCTAAAAAAGTGTTTGTCAGCAGAGGCGTCGCTACACTGATTGGGCTGGAGACCAGGAAGGGGTGGCCCCACCAGATCTGGGGCACCGGTGCTGGGATCCGGGGCATGTGCCCTGGGTCCCCAGTGCCAGTGACGCCCCTGGTTGTCAGTGTTTGTGGTTTTGGCTAGTGGTTTTCAAATTCTTTTTTGGGCTGCTTAATTTTACTTTTACTCTTGACTTGCCAGAGTTTTATGCTTCTTTCTAATTTCCTCAGTATTTAACTTCCAATTTTCAAAGTATGCCTTTTTACCACTAACCAGTTCTTTTACTCTAGCCATGGTGTCATTCATTTTTCAATCTCTTGATTTTGTTTTCTTTTAGTTGAGTATACGTTCAATTTGAGCCTTACTATGGTGTTTAAAAATAATTTTTTACGCAGCTTGCAGGCATTTCATTTTTGTGACTAACTTGATATTTCCATTTAACTCACTTCCTTATTTTTTGAAGTTAAACACTACTGTGGCAGATTTCTTTTGTATTTCCCCCCTACAAGTACGTTAAATTTAATTTCATTGTCACTGTAGCAGTGCAGTGGATCTGCTACAGTCCACACAGGGTTAAAAAGGGTATGGGCATGTGGCAGCCAATCGGAGGGAGGCTGCCAGTATAAGAGTAGCGAAACAGAGCTGGCCAGGGTCTGTCTGCTGTGGGAGCTGCAGGGGGAAGGTTTTCTTCCTGGCAGGCTGGTGGTGGGAGCCAGCGCCCTGGAGATCTCCAAGTGGGAGCAGGCCTTGGGAACTGATTGGTGTGGGGGATCCCAAGGGAGCAGACTGCAGTGGTGGCTGGAGCAGCGGTCTGGTGGCATGGAGCAGATAGTGGCTGGCCTCCAGTGGTGAGACTGCCCATGGCTGAGGGTGCAGGGAAGTGGCCCAGGGAGTTGATGTAGACTGGGAGACTGGAGGGAGGCAGAGGCATTTAGGGTCCCTGGGCCGGGCCTTGGAGAAGAGGGTGAGCCCGGGAACCTTTCTGCTCCCTCAGTGTGCCAGGAGTGGCACGGGTGCCAGCAGCAGCACAAGCTTACTGGCCATAGACTCTTTTAGTGGCTGGGACAGAAGTGAGCTGTAGCTATTGACTGTTTTAGTGGCCAAGATGCAGCCAGGCCATAGATTGTTTTTTTGTGGCTGGTGCCCCAGAAGGGGTGGACTTTGGGCTTAGCTGGAGGCCTAAGGTCCTAGAACTAGATTCAGGAGAGGAGTTGTCATGTGCAAAAGTGGAGCACAGACTACCTGGAGGGGGACCACTTGAGCTAAGTTCCCTGAAAACACCACCAGGAGGCACCCTCCAGGTGGGTCTGGTGCTGTACTTGCTTACAGTCACTATACCAAGAGGTTCAATTATATTTACAGATCCTGTGTGACATTTAGGACTAAATCAAGAATTGTTTCCTTTTGTGGTTCCAGGATGCAATTGTTAATGGTGTCTACAAATTTTCTCTGCTTCCTGTTGTGAGGAAACATGTTCCCACTGAATATGGGATAATTGAAACCCCCTGCTATTATTGGGTTTTCTGTTCTTATAGCTTCTCTAACCTTCCCAAGCATTTCACAATCACCATCACCATCTTAGTCAGGCAGTTGGTAGTATATTCCTACTGCTATACTCATATCATTCAAGCACAAAATCTATTTATAAAGATGCTATGGTTCTGTTTTAATTCATTTAAGAGTTTTACTGCATTTGACTGTATGCTGTCTTGCACATGTAGTGCCACTCCCCTGCCAGCATGACCTACTTTGACATTGTTATATGTTTGGTACGATGGTATTATGGTGTCTCATTGATTATCATAGTTCCACTAAGTTTCAGTGATGCTTGTTATACTGTATTCTCTTAATACTAGGCAGTCAAGTTCACCCACCTTATTTAGACTTCTAGTATTTGTATACAAACGCTTCTGATAATTGTCAATATTTAGTCATCTCTCATCATGAAACTGAATGTCTTTTTTTTATTTGACTGTTCGTCTTTACTTCCTACTTGAACTTTATCAGTCTCATCTCTTCTACTTGGAAGTAGAATCTCCCTGGTAATCAGCCCTCTGCAGGGGGATGTATCTGTCCAAATGATGTGCTCTTCCATATCTGTCGCCTTTCCACCAGTCCTTAGTTTACAAATTCCTTAAGTGTTTTTAACCGCACATAACAGCAATCTGGTTCCCATTCTCCCCCACGTTTTGTTTGCCCTCTTTTGCTCCCCTCCATCACATTCCAGGAGTTCTATGTCCACCTCACATGTCATGTGGGAAAGAGAAGGATGGTAAGGCCTTTTATAGTCCCATAGGACTGGATGGGACCTAGAGGTCCCCTGCTCTCAAGGCAGGACCAAACTTTATCCAGACCATCCCTGACAAGTGTCTGTCCAACCTACTCTTATACATTATTGACAGAGTCCAAACTCTCTCTAGGCAATGTATTCCAGTATGTACCTTGACAGTTATGAAGTTTTTACTAATGCCCATTCTAAACTGCCCTTGCTAATTTAAGTCCATTGCTTCTTGTCCTATCCTCAGAGGTTAAGGAGAACACTTTTTCATCTTCCTTCCTTTTAATGTACTTAAACTATTTTCAGGTCCTCCCACAGTTTTCTCTTTAGACTTTCATCATTTTGTTCACATCTTTCCTTTCTTCCTCTGGCATGGTCTCTGTGCCCCAGTTCCTTGCCCCACCATTCCAGAGCTCCCTGTTCTTTACCTCAGTGGCATGGGCTCTGTTTCCCCATTTCACCTCCCTTCTCCATTGTCTGTCTGTCCATGAGATAAGTCAGGCTGTCAAGATTTAAGCAATACTGGAAGGATGGACAGAGGTTGATGGGGGGTGGTATACTGGAAGGTGTTAATGGCTGCCTTCAATAGACTCTCTGATCCGCAGACAACTACACAGATGGTTAAAGCTGCCCAGTTTGCTAACCAGCTGTCTGAGGCACAGACTTCACTTTGGGATTGTCTTCACTTCAGTTATGCTGGTAAAACTTTGTTGCTCTGGGGTGTGAAGAAAACCATTCCATGAATGATACAAGTTT
Organism: Podocnemis expansa; assembly: GCA_007922195.1. Lineage (NCBI taxonomy): Eukaryota > Metazoa > Chordata > Testudines > Podocnemididae > Podocnemis > Podocnemis expansa. The sequence goes on along the minus strand of ML682004.1, from coordinate 33,219,703 downwards.
TGTCAGTGTAAGTGCAAGTATAGCTGCATTAAGGTTGGTGGGAGGGATCTCTCCTGCTGACATAATAAAACCACCTAAAGGAGCGGCAGCTGCTATGTTGGCAGAGAGTGTCTGTTGCTGCCATAGTATTGTCCACACTTGCATTTATGCCAGTAAAACTTAAATTGCTGGGGAAAGGGAGGTATTATTTTTCACACTCCAAAGTGACAAAGCTTTGCTGGCATAACTTTAATTGTAGACAAGCCCTTAAAATCTAGGTTGACAGAGCTATGGTGCTCAGGGTGTGAAAAATACACTGCTGACAATCACAGCTGTGACAACCTTACCCCCAGGGTAGACATAACTATGTAAATGGAAGAGTGCTTCCATTACTATAGCTAACATTTTTCAAGGAGGTGCCATTCCTACACCAACAGGAAATCCTGTCTGCAAAGGCTGCATCTAGAGTAAAAGGTTGTACTGTCGCGGGGCATGTTGCCTCCACGGGCTCAAACCAGAGCCTTCCCGGGGTTTGAGCTATATACTCGGCCCCTTTTTCCTTGGGGCCGTGCGGCCCAACGGCCAGAGTCCAGAGGCACGGGCCCTTCTCAGCAGGGCCGTGCGGCCCAACGGCCAGAGTCCAGAGGCACGGGCCCTTCTCAGCAGGGCCGTGCGGCCCAACGGCCAGAGTCTAGGATCACGGGCTCTGACTGGCCCCGAGGGAGCAGACCCAGGTAGGGGGGTTCAGGCCTGCCCGCTCCACTGAACCCCAGCCCAGGGCCCTAGAGTTGCCGGGGGGGTTTAGCCCAGTCAGCGGGGATCCAGGCCGCAACACGCCAACTGAGACCACGACACTATCCCGACCCACCCCGATAGGCACTGCCCTGGACTGCTTCCTACCTGGGCTGTAGACCGTGTTCCCTCCTGCGAGTCCCAGGACCTTCCTGGGTCTGCCACATCGTTGGCCTCGGTCTCAAAGTCCTCATGGTGGTTTAGGCCTCTCCCAGTGGCTCATCCAGTCATTGGGGTTCACGGCTCCTCAGTGGCGTGCTCTCTTAAGGCAGGGGCTAGAGCAGGTCCTGGGTAGGAGCCTGCATCTGCTCCCTCCAACAGCCTGCCCCTGACTGAGGAGAACTGCTGCCTTTTATCCCTGGGCAGCAGTTGGAGCATGCCCAGCAGGGCCTAAGGGGTGGGGCTAATCCTTCCTTCCGGGCATATAAACCAGTCTGAGTGTGGGGTGTGCCCACCCTGTCACATGTACCAACACAGCTATGTTGGTATAGTTATTATGGAGTAAACATATTAAAAAGCTGTCAGGCTCATCTCCACAGACTTGGATCTTGTGATGCAGTGTGTAACTTTTAGGTACCTATAAAATCATAGGAATGATACCATCATTCATAAAACCTGAGTTAAGCACCCAAGGCTCCTGGTATAATGTATGGAGAGAGAGAGATATCTACAATTGAAACAGCCAGTACACTAGCCAGGGACTTGTATAAACAGGCCAGGAAGAGATGTGCTAAGCTCCAACCCTCTCACTGAGATGGCAGTCTAAGTCTAGATCGGAGGGAGGTGCCTATTTCTTCTTAGCGATCTCTGCCATAAGAACTCTACTCAGAATTCTCATGCATGGCACACCCTGAACATAGACCTGTTTTATCGATCAGCTTGGGCTGGGGTCAGCAACTTGAAAAATAAGAGCCATTTTAAAAGACTCCTTTAATAACCAAATGTTTTGAGAGACACAGTGTAGCCTCCTATTGGGGGAAGTTGGGAGGTGGGCCATGGCACCTGCCTCAGGGTCCCCTGGTGGTGGGAAGGGAGGGAGCCCCAAAACAGGAGTGGGCCCCCTGCAGGGTCTCCCACTGGCAGGAGGAGCCTACAGGGTTCCCTGGTGGCAGAAGGGGACCTAGAGTCTGGAGCCACAAGGGGTAACCAAAGAGCCACATGCAGTGCTAGAGCTGAGGTTGCAGACCCCTGACCTGATAATAATTGTGAAAAATTAGGATGGGGTGAGAGGTAATAAGCACCTATATAGGAAAAAGTCCCAAATGTTTGGCCTGTTCATATAAAATGGGGACATCTGGTCACTCTATTTTCAACCCACAGCATTCTTTTCTTTGTCAAGGTAATCAAAGGGGTTTCTTGTTCCAGAGTTGCCACTACATCAAGGCACTATACACAGTATTCATGCAGGACTCTCTCCCTTACTTTGATGAGAGTTTCTAGGCCTGGTCTCCATCTAAAACTTAGATTGACCTTGCTCTGTGACTCAGGAATATGAAAAGCATACATCCTGGAGAGACACAGTTAAGACCTAAACCCCATTATAGACCCTTATAAGTCAACAGAAGAATTTTTCATTAGCCTTCCTATCACCTTTTGAGGGGGTGAACTAAAACTATGGCAATGAAAAAAATCCCCTTCATCATTGTCATGTCATGCAGTATATAAATATGCTGGATACTCAATGCTTGACCATAATCGCCTTGTCTGATTGGTCCTTCACCAGTGGAGACTGTGCCGATCATAACATGTATTCCACTCTTCTCTTGTTCTGTCCATCCCTCATCATGCTTGTCTGTATCTGCTTGTCAGGTCATCATCCCACCTCTTTGGAGGCTGGCTGGGTGGTCCCTTCACTTCTTGTGGACACCACTCAGATACAGCTGTAGTCCCTTGATTGTTGCTGGGTTGGGCAGCATGTCCTGCCCACTGCATTTTGCTGAGCCTGCTTTCAATCACAACATCTTGCACTCCTGACTGCTGCCTAATTGTGTTGTTGGAGATGTGATCACAGAGCAGAATACCCAAATTATTCTTTCCATTACCCTTTGCATGACAGACAGTTGTTGTTCTTCGGTCTTTGTCAGGAACTATGTTTCACTGCTGTATAGCAGCAGATACTCCACAACATCTTGAAAATATGGTTAATCTTATTCAGACACCTAAGCATGGATTGAACAGCTGAGCTTCAAGCTCGGTTTTTTTGAAAAACTTGGCCCCCATCTAATATGTGGATCCTTCATGGAAAGCATATTGGTGGGCATGGTTATCATTAGAGGTACAAATTCATTAACTTGCATACAGTACTTATGCACAAGGGCTGTTGTATTTGCAAGGCTATAGTAAAAGCTTAAATAAAAAGGCTAATTTAGTTATCTCCCCAGAATGAACCTCTTAAATAATTCAAATTTTAGGGGCACAGGTGCATTCCTCTGCTCATTTTTACGGACTAGGTATAAACTGATATTTAAAAGAGAAAAGGTAGTGAAATGGCATGTAATTCAGGTGTCAGGCCACTTGAATGAATTGGATCACTGCAACTTTGCAGAAATATCATCATCTCTTCAGCACCATTTAAAACAATGTGCTCAGCCTGAGTGAATGCACACAAGATCTCTGCCAAACAGCCTTTGGGGGAAAAAAAAGCAATACAGTTTTCAGCCTTCAGAAATTATCATGAACTTAATTTTAGTGATGGCCTCTTAAGTGATGTTGCCAAGTTGCAGAAGAATGTAACTGGTACTAAATGCTACAAGAAGAACTGTACCAGCAGCTATACATGCAACAAGTGTTGGGGGAATGGGGGGCTGCTGTTTTATAGAAATTGTAGGAAAGATTTAAATTGAGCACCTGGCCTGAATGATAGCTACTGTGGTGATGAGGTTACTACAGGCAAACCATGCTGTCTTGTAAATGAGATTCTAGGTAAAAGTTATGTCATCTTCCTTTTTCTTTCTAGCTGCCCCTACTGCATAAGATCCTGGATGGGAACATTTCTTATCACTTTTTCCCCCTCCTCCCTGCTCGTTAAGGACTGTGAAGTAATTTCTGTTGTAGAAAATAATAAACATAAAAGCAGAGCATCTGTACAAGATATGCAAAACATGTAAATAGTAAATGGGGTGGGCAGAGGCGTTGCTGGCCAGGGTAGGGACCCGGGGCATGGGCCCAGGCCCCACCCCCTGGCCAGGGACAGGCCAGGTGTCACCACGCTGCCGTGGGTGGCTAGGCCCTGCATCCGCAGCTGGGGCCGGGGCCGGAAGCAGTAGCAGGAGGCTGGGCCCCACGTGCCCAGCCGGGGATGGGGCTGCCAGCCCCGGATGCCCGGCCAGGGATAGGGTCACCGTGGCTGGAGGCAGCTGGGCCCTGGATCTCCGGTCCGATTGGGCCGGAGATCCGGGGCACCAGCGCTGGGGTTCGGGGCACATGCCCCAGGGTGCCCGGTGCCAGCAATGCCTCTGGGGGTGGGGATAATTATATGCACCATATAATCATCAATATTTATTGTATAGGTGTTTGTTTAACCATATAAGGGTCCATAAAATGTTAGTTATGTATGTATTTCAATTCTATTTTGGATAAAAGAATTGTAAGGTGGCCCCCTCCTCACTCTCTAGCAGCATGGAGGTGGAGTGAGCAGGCAATAAAGGGTAACATTTGACCCAATCCACCTATGGGACAACCTGTTTTGTTTTGTTAACAGAAATAGACTGTATCATCAGAACCTTAGGGCACTTTCCTCAAAGCACTGATGGCTAACTATGCAGGCTTGCTTATAAAACAGAGAGAGAGATAACTAGCATGCTGTGTGCCTGCCATCACCCTGATTGTTGGCCCCCTGGTCCTGCAAGATAATCATTTTCATGGGCAACCTCTTGCAACTGTATGAAGATCTGTTGATTATCAGTAAGATTCTGCTAGTGTGGAAGGACCTAGCCACATGGTATAACACTGGTGGACCAAGGGCGAGCTTGTGCTGAAGCCCCAGGCCAATTCACTTGTGTATTACTATTGATCCAAGTGATTATGAATGGAACCTTACTTGCATTATCTGTATCCCATTATAATGGAGTAGCAAACATTTTCATTGGACAAACCCTTGTAATTAGCCTATCAATGAAGAAAGAAACCCTATAGCATGCAAAGGAAGAACAGGCAAGTGCTTATCTCAGAGCAAGTGGTCATTGTGTGTGATTGAATGTCAAAGACTCAAAATGAATTCCTTGCTCTCTGTCATCAAAGGAAAAGCCCCTATAGATAGTGCCCCTGTCAGCTTACAGTCTGTGAGAAAAAACTGTAGGTATGGATTTAGGGAAAGTGCTTTCATTTCTGAACTGTTTGGACCTTTACAGAGAAGTGTACCAGCTGCCAAGTGGAGAGTCTGGTTACTTTCAAAAGACTTTTGGGAAACTGGAAGCTTACTACATGTCTGCTAGCATTTGGAATTACAAAATGTAACTCACTTGTAAATATATTTTACCTGCTTTAACCTCTCAATAACTCCCATTCACTTTTTTAGCTAATAAAACCTTTTAGTTAGTTTATTGTAGAATTAACTGTCAGTGTTGTATTTGTAAGATCTAGAGTATCACTTGATCTGGGACAGGTAATTGGTCTCTTGAGGCTGGGAGAAACCTGATGTGTGTGATTTTTGGATTAAGTGACCTTTTATCACAAAGTCCTGTTTGTCTGTGTGGCAAGATAGAATGGAGAGTTTAAGGTCCCTGTCTGTGACTCCCTGCGAAGACTGGTATGGTGAACAAGGAGCTCAGATTTGTCACTAACTTGATGAAATCTGATTATAGACCACATCACCAGTTTGGAATGTCTATCCTGTTTTCTGCAATCAGCCCTGAGGTAGGTGCTCACAGTTGTGAACCACTCCAGACAATATGACACATTGGTTAGCCAATGGGGCTTGGGTCTGCTGTGTCCCATCCATTCCCTCTTTATTGTGAATTATTTTCTATTTCTTTTTTGATTCAGATCTTTTGGGCTCAGGCAATGTATTTATGGTGCACAGCAAAATGAACCAATCCATGGAGCGATAAAAATCATACCACATCAGGTTTCTCCTGGCTGGGGACTTGATCCAGTCACTTCCCATGTACTGAGCGAGCATCCTAGCTACTAGACTAAAGGTTCTAAAGTAGGTCTTTCTGCCCTCCTTCCCCTTGCTTTTGTGTGGACATAGCCTCTGAACATGCCTACCATAACAGGCCACCCATGCAACACACATGACCAAATGCCTATCTTTCCTGCTTTGTGAATTCATCTGGAATCTCTTAAGAGAGATTTATGGGCCTAGCTGCACTGCAGATGGGCAGAGACAAAAACTTAAGAGCTGAGTGAGTTTAGGCACCTGCAGGGTTAGGTAATCACCACATGGGTGTTTTGTGGATCAGAGTAGAGGCTAAAGAGCAGACTTGGGTACCTAACTACTTTCGTGGTACCACCAATCACAGCTAACTACTGCAATATGAACAATGTTGTAATTTTGTTACTTTTAAACACAGCTTTTTTGTTTCCATAGCAGCTGATTATTATAACTAAAAGTTTGATTTAAAGCTGTCTTTGATTATTTTTAGCTCCAAAATACATCCTGGATGATAAAAATCATGCTTGTGGATGATAAAAATCAATTTTTTTTAATGTTAAAAATATCCCAATCCTTTTTTCTCACTTCACTGAATGGAACATTTCAACACACTCACTTTTTTCTGCTTCTTGCACAGTCATCTTAGTGGAGTGGAATGATTGATTTGTAGTGTTGTGTAATGGTCACAAGAACACATTTGAGTCACATCTATGTTTTTTGTCTTGCATCCACAAGGCATTGCTCTGCAACCTTAGGCAAGCTATTTCACCTCCCCAAGCTTCCATTTGTGCACCTATAAAATGGTCATCATTTACTACCTCACAGGGGTCTTGTGAGAGTTGACAAATACATTTATGTGCACTTTGATACCCTTGAATGGAATGGTCTGGAGAAATTCAAAAATATGAATTACAACAAGATAGGTGATCAGTGTAAATAGAAATGGTTGTGTCATAAATATAATACCACCATTCAAAAATGATTTATCCATCTTTTCCATGGATTTTTATTGACCAGCAAAGGATATTTGCCATATACTGTACTTTAATAATCAATTGTATATATTACCACTTCCTATTGAAAGATACTCAATAGCATATTCTGCAGTGAAAATACAAATGCTTTTTACCTTAAATTGTCTTCAGACTGAAGAACCAAATATAGTTATTGGTTTCAAAAGTCATGCAGAATAAAACATATTTATTAGCGTAAGTGCAATCTTTGCCTGATAAATGAGAACACATCTGGTCCATAGCCTTGATACAAACCCGACAGTATTAATTATATTGATGGTTAAAGCTGAGGAGCGAGTTGAACATTATTTATAGTGATCTTTGCTAAGTAAATCATTTTAAAATATGGCTTTCTAAATGTAACATTTCCCTTTTAAGAAGCCTCACAGAATTAAAGAGGCTTTACAATAGAACATGAAACATATTGCAGGGGGAGAGACAGAAGCTAGCTTGATTAATGCACACGATTATCAGCAATGCAAATCACTTTCACTTATTAAGTCTTGTTTAATATCCTAATGAAGGCTTCCTGAGCAGATTTGATAATTCCAGAGAAAGTGACTGTGAACTAATGCCCTTTCAACATGTTGAGAATGAGCAGTGCTATAAAGAAAACCTCATTTACTATAATTCCTACCAAATGTGGCATCCTTGTCTCAGTGGCTACCTCACAGCAGGAGACAATTAACCTTTTCCATGCCAAAAGTGATTCCAAATATGTTTCAGCTATGAAGGCTAACAGGTCAGGCATGGATGACATTTACATACAGCTTTTGCTCAAAAGCCCTCTAATTATGCAAACATATTAAGAAAGCTCTGAGCACTTTGGGGTATAGTACCGATACAGCAGGCCTGTTGAAATTTAGTATTTATGCTTACAGAAGTGGTAAGTCTCAGTGGAACAGAGTGTCATAATGAGAATACTTGGGGAGATCTCTTTTCCACAGAGTGCATTTATAAAACTTAAAGTAAAATAAAACAGATGCTCTTTGAATACATCCAATTTATGTAACAAATGTTTGATTCCCTTTCCTGAGCATCCAGGAAATCAAACTGTCAGTCGTAAATTTGGAAGTGATGGCATGTAATGGAAACTGGCACAATTTTCCTTTCCTTTCTCCAGCCCTGTACACATGACGTGTATTAATTGTTAACACTCCCAAATTCTTCCTAACAGTAGAGTGATCACACCCAGACAGCACATATGAACTTGTCAAATTAAAGTCCATTACTGTCTGCTCATCTACATTATCATCGTATGGTGTAGGCTTTGCCTTAAACCTGCCTTTCCTAGACAGAGTTGCAATTAATCCTTTAAAGAGTTTGAGATTTACAAACTCCCTGTTTAATTTAAAAGAAAAATGCTGTCAAAGGTATAAAGCAAGAGCCTCTGATTGGAAAAAAAATATGATTTCATCTTGTGCTTATCTCGAGATTTTCTAGGAAAAACAAGACTCGTGGCTAGATTTGTTTTTAAAAGAGCCTGTCTTGTGGGAAGAAAGCACCTGGGAAGTGGGGGTGGGGAGGGAATGAAAACCCTTAAATCCAGATAGCCCTGAAGAACTTTTTCCATTCAACCATTATAAAGGTAAGGAATATGGAAAGGATTGTAGATTTGTAAGCCACTTCAGAAAATACATTGCTAATCTAAACTGCCCACGGGGGACTGGTTTTTAATATAGATTTAAAATGATTTGAACTGGTGGTAAACATCTCTTCATGACTTTGAGTTTCCGTATAAAATAAGACTAGAGAATAGGGTGTGTGAATTTATGTGGGTATTGTATGTGGTGCAGTGAACTGCAAACTACATGCTGGGTTTGAAAGACTTCATCTGCTAATATGGTAAAACTAGCACAAAACTAAGGAAAGCCTAACATCCTGAATTGCTAAAAATGAAAATTTACAGAATTCTAAAGCACTGATAACTGCAAGGGTTTAATCTAAAGGCAAAGGTATTTTCCTACAGAAAGGAAATATAAAGCAAAAAGTGAATGAATTATTTGAAGTGAAGAAATCTTGTATAGGGTTTTCATTGCCATATTCTTAATGTATACTTGTATCTTTTTGTTAGTTTACAGGTAGAGAAAGTGATCATGACAGAAATATCTTCATGCATTTTGAAAACATGGAAAAAATGATGAAACACCTGTAGATGTCCATGAGCTGGATATTGAGGTGAATGGAGCAGCTGCCCCCAGGTTAGCCCTATGTTTTGCTATTTTTGTGTGTATATCTATAAATGTCTAATGACAACTGCTCACATGAGGTACTTTCAGCTCCAGATCTCAGGAGGACTTGCTTCACAAAGCCTATAACTTTGGTTAGTTCCTATCCAATTTCTGACTTTAGAACAAAGGGTGGGGATCACTTCAGATCTTTCTCCCATCTATACATGAGAGCTAGTTTAAGGCAAAATGTTGAGTGTTTTTTATTTCAAAGCATCTGCATGAGACCCATTTTTTTTTGAAAAAACAATCACATTTTTATTAAAAAGAAAATAAGTTATGGCTTAAAAATAACCCTGAAAGCAAACTAAATCAATGGAACAAAAGAGAAGTGTAGAAAGAAAATAAACAATCATGGAAAGTGAAGACTAAATAAGTTTGGGGGTCATATTGGATCCATTACTATGATTCAGCTCCTGGATGACAGCAGGACAGTGGCACACATAGTCTTTTCTCATTTCTGGATGGCCCCAAGGCTGTGACTGTTCCTCTCCATTATTGACATTTCCATCTCTTTGTAACCTCCTGTATCACTACAGTGTGCCCTGCTTGGGCCTACCCTTAGACTGACATCAGGACGTTTTGAAGCAGAATATGGCCTTGTGTACATTGGGAAAATGCCCAGTGTTAGATAATGTTAAATGGAATGTTTCAATGAGCACGTGAAGGGCAACACCACCCTTCTTATGGGAAGAGACCATATTTAAAAATGTGTTAGCTGGCCATAACTAATGTTAGGGGGTTGATTTATGAACTAGTAATACCCAAGAAGAACAGCACCAAAAGGTTCACTTTTCCGATCACGCTCCACTGACCTCTCCATTCCCACTCTCTCTCTCCGCAGTCTCTCATCAGTATTTTTCTTTTCTTTGTGTAGTCTTCTCTGGATGATTTTTTTCCTCATTGTTCCCGTGGCTTGTCATTCTCTTGCCCAAGACCTTGGATTGCAGTTTCCTTTAATTAGTCCCAGCTGGACAGATTGAGCTTCCCCTCAGACCCTATTGTAAATAAAGGAGCAATTTACAGGAATGCTACTAACAGTATGTCTGCCTGGCAGTGTAAGTCTACAGTTAGAGGTGTTTGAGTCAGAGAACCCTGCATTAGAGAACCCAAGGCTTGATCACTGGTTGTCAACCCTAGGTTAAGAATTTTCCAACTTGGAGTTGAACTCAGAGTTACAACATCCACACTGCAGTACAGAGATCCCAGTCCAACCAACTATATCCTAGACTTCCTAGCATACTCCCAAACTGTGGCCACTTTAGCCCTATATCCATAGTGCAATCTGAGAACACTCAACTGTCCACCAAACTTGACTGTCCAAAAAGGACAAAAAGTCAGTCTGTGGCAGGATTGTAGGATACTTTTGGCAGACTTCCAGAGCATGAATCCAGTGGTGGCTACATCTGCTCTGCAAAGCTAGAGGGCTTGAAGTCTGGGTCCTGGCTTGACTCAGGCTCAGATCCATTGTCTGGTGGAATTCTGGTAGATGGGTTAGCATGCTTTGTGTGTAGATTGAAGAGAAGGTTAGGCTTGACCCTGAGTTCATGTCCTGGGCTTATAATACAGTGTAGTAGTGGCTGATCTCTGTTTCCTAGACTTAGACATGTAACATGGGTCAGAGCTATGAAAAGCCATATCTTTGTCATGTAGAAGGGTTCATTACCCACTGACAACAGTGGATGCTGTTACAGTCCTGTTTGCTCATCGAAGATTGGCCATGTACATCATCGCAGAGCAAATGGAAGCATTTCTCCTCCTTTCTGGCGTTTGCTGTCTCCATTAAGGGTAAAGGAAAAGACAGCTATCCTTACTAAAACCAATAAAAAGAATATTGAGTTTACACAGATAAGACTCAAAACTCAAGAAAAGACAGGTTGCCCAAGCAATGCTACTTTGCTCCCTTATGCATATTCCTGAAGTCTAAATGTAGTCTTTAAATAAAGTGTCATTGCTCAAATGATAAATACAATATGCAATTTTTTCTAAAACCTTAGATACCTGTTTAGTGTCTTGTGTTTGCCAAATTCCACTGAAGTCATTTATCTGCAACCCCGTAGATCCTTGCCTCATCCATGCCAGGGGTCTGAAACACATGGCCCGCATGCAGCCCCTAAAGCTATTTCCTGCAGACCACAATGACACTATTTTTACTGATATTTGCAATACTTTTGTATGAAAAGGTTTTAGTGGTGTGGCCCTCAGGCTAATGTACTAGTCCTCATGGAGCCCTCGTGGTGATTTGAGTTTGAGACCCCTGACCTATGCTGATGATGACTCTGGAATCCAGAGTTCTGGAGCAGCAAAGCAGGTGTAGTGAGGGAACAGGGCACTAGATACTTCCCCTACATTGCCTAACTCAAGTGCTTAAATCTTGATGTGGAGGGGAGTGCCTCTAAGCAATAAGAGAGGAAATTACTTTTCATGCCCCTTCAATCCATTGCAACTCAGCGGAGGTGCTAAAAGGATGTTTTCAGTGGTTTTAGTGAAGTGAACACCTTGCCACTGGGAAACTAACTGAGGCCACCAAATCACTTTACATAGGCCAACAAAGAGCCACCCATGGTAACTTTTGATCACTAGTGAGTTGGGCTGAGTTCAGATCAGCTACCTAGTGGTGAAATCCACAGAATCTTCAACAGCTATTTAAAACAGGGAATTTTAAGTTGCACTTTACAGACCTCTAGGTAAATTGTAAGCCAGACACTGTTCTCCTGCTTCAAGGAAAGAAAAAAATTGAATTCCTCATTTGTAAGTCACTTTGTTGTATATATTCCTCTCCATCACGCCTTCTAATTTTTAATTATGAGAGTTATAAACAAGGTATTAGTCTTCACTTTGAATGTGCTGGTTTGTGGCACCCACAAAAGCCTATGGGAGACTGTCGTTATCAGGTGCTGATTGCCTACAATTGTACTCAGTGTGTGTTGGAGGTGCAAAGCACCTCCCTCTGAATAGAGCTCTTAAGACTTTACTGGTGAATTTTTTAAAATTGAGTCTTAACTTGGCTTTTCAGCACTGTAGAAGTTTGAATCATGGCTTCAAAGGTACCAAAACTGTGTTTATTGTTAAAAATGCATTATTTCAAGTGTAAGAGTAATTAGTGATACAGTAAAGCTAAACACTGAAAAATGTGCTTAATTGTGTAATACAAAATATTAAATCATGTATTTCCCCATCCTTATTTCCACCTCTAATGGAGCACTTAATCCTCAAAGGATAAAGTTCTCTCAGGAGGGTAAATTGCTCAAGTACTGGTAATGAAATATGAATCCTTTTACTTCTAGGTCACTATTTCATGGCTGTCAGTTGGCTAAAAGGGAGTACATTGGTGGTCCCAGACTAGTTCTGAACAGGGAGGTGACCATGTCACAAAACCCAACGTTACTTTTTACACCCTTGTGGGCTACCTCACATGAGAGGCCATAGTCTCAATGAACATGCAGGTGGACTCACCCTTTTACCCCCAGAAGTATTTGCTTTGGTCATAACTGAGGCAGATTATGTGGCATTGTGGAGAAACTACGAATGGTGCTATACAGTTTGTGGTGAAACAGATACTACAAGTCTCCAGAACTGCTATCCACTGGGTTTTCATGAGCACTAAATATGTTTTAAGAAACAAGTCATGAAGGTGCCACACAATGTTCCCTCTAATTACTCGTAGACTGTGTGCGCAAACAATTTCTTTGTGTGCACAAAAACATTTCTTTGTGACCACCAATATTAGCACTATTGAATTTTTTTGTGTGCACTTTATTTTGTCATGTGCGCAGGTTTCGTGACCTGTGTGCACGCGCACACACGCACAGCTTAGAGGGAACAGTGGTGCCAAGTCTAGGTACACCACTGGTCTGTGCTTTGATTTCAGTATACTGCCCCTTTAAATTACTAAGCAGCATTCCATTGTTGATAGCTGAGCAACCATTTTTGGTTTTTGAGCTGAATACAGTCTGGCCAAAGAGACAAATGTATGTTGTGTTCTCTCATAGGCTACGTTCACACACAGGGGTTATTTCGATCCAAGTTGTTTCAAAACAACTTGTATCGAAATAAGGGGTTATTTTGAAATAAGTTAATTCGAATTAACAGTTTGTTAATATGAATTAAGGAAAGAAGCTCAAAGTGAAATAGCAGGTTCAGACAACAGTTATTTCGAAACAAGTCATAGTTGTTTCAAAACAACATGTTCAGACGGCATTGTTTCAAAACAATCGTTTCAGAACAACATTGTTTTGTCCCCACATGGGGTTTAAGTTATTTCGAAACAACACTGTTTCAAAACAACGGAACATGTTGTTTCGACACAACCGTGCGTCATGTGAACAGGGTAATTCTTATTTCGAAACAACCTCTGTTGTTTCGCTTGGTTTGCTGTTATAGTGTGACCTGATCCCATGACTTACAATTCCCTGCATTTATTTTCCTCTCATTCTGTAAGTACCTCCATCTTCAAAGCATCTGATGAAATGGGATTTTTCTCCCACAAGAGCTCATGTGATAAATAAAATAGTTAGTCTTTTAGTGCCACAGGACTCCTTGCTTGTTTTGCTGAACTCAACTAACACAGCTACCCCTTTGGAGTTTTGTCCTTGATTTCAGCAGCCCCAGAATTTCACCCAGACAATTCACAAACACTATCTAGAAAGAGACCCTAGGTTGTTATTAGTAATATCAAACCAGTTGTTACAGTGGCTGAAATAAATCAGGGTGGAGAAACAACAGGTGATAATGACAGGTATACATAGGAATAGACAGCCTCCGGAGAGTAAAAGAAGATAACCCTTCTGGATCAGCTGTGAATTTCACCACCCAGCTGTGGGGTGTGTAGATAAAGATAATGGGTGGGGGTATTATTGACATGGTGCCTAGATGAACTTTGACATGTTGCTCACTGTCGTAGCTTGATAAGTGTAAGATGTGAAAAGCCAGCAATAACACTAGATGGTATCAGATCTCTAAAAAAAATATGTGTTTGGAGGTGGCAGGAATAAATACTCCAGCACAAAAATAAAAACAGAAAAAAAGTACAACTCTTTCCTAGAAGTAAAGGGACATCAGCAGAAATAGCTGTTTCCTTTTTCTTGTATTTTTTAACAAGAAAATTATATGCATAAAAAATATTTTAAATGTTGTGGCAAAGCCAAGTGATGTGCTGACAACGGTTTAAAACAAACAGGGATTCCTGTGGCACTTTTAAAGACTAAGATTTATTTATTCCACGAGCTTTCTTGGGAGAAAAATCCCACTTTGTCAGACACTTCGAAGATTGGGGAACTTGATCCCATGACTTACACTTCCCCGCATTTATTTCCTCCTGTTCTGTAAATTCCCCAATCTTCAAGTGACAAAGTGGGATTTTCTCCCAAGAAAGCTCATGAGATAAATAAATTTGTTAGTCTTTAAGTACCACAGGACTCCTTGTTTGTGTTGCTGAACTAGACTAACGTAGCTACTCCTCTAGAACATTTTACAACAGGAATCCTTTGAAAATGTTGTCAATACATCTGGTGCTACATAAGTGAAAAAAGTTCTCTTCCCACTCCTCTCACAAGACCACAAGTTTTGTAATCTTTGTCCCTACAATACTTTCACTGCTATTCCCCATGCTAAATTTGCTCTCTGATGAAATGGAGTTTTATTCATCACAACTATCAGTTCAGTAACTTTCATGTGTTCTAAAGGCACATGGAAATACATTTCTGAAAAACAAAGCTCATATCCTCATGTTTTAACCTGTATCATCAAGGCTACTTTCAGAAACTTTTAACAGGGCCTAATCCTGCAGGCCCCATTTGGGCAAGAATTGTTTTGAAATACTTTTTAACAAAGTGAAAACCTGGAAATTTTGTACAATCCAGCAGCTCATAAAGGTCATGCTAGGCAGGATGGTCAAACATCAGTCATTCAGATCAAGACTCATGTGATACCTTCTATGTTTATCCAATTTTTATCTGAGCCTCATTGGTCTCGAAAACATTGAAAACAGACCCCTGAGAATAAATCTTATGGAAACAGCTAAGGCTGAAGATGCACATAACAGGAAATATGACAAGATTGGTCTGTTTTAGGTGAGTCTGATGAAGAACTCTTAGCTTCTCATCTCCAATCTTCCCTGCATGTAAATGATTATTTATTACTGCAGTACTAGAATTTCCCTGCATTACCCTACCAATCCACAGCACCTGTCCCAACTCTCTTTCCCACACCCCTACGCTGTAATACTGGCCACCTTCCTCATGAGTGGCACATGATTCCTGCCTTTGGGGAGCCTAGATGGCGGAGGGTATGGTGCCCAGCCTGTGCCCCTGCCCCTGTAGCATCCCTGGTTGACTTCCTGCCCCTGAGAGCCCACCATGCTGCACCCAAGGCCCTGTTTCTGCTCAGTGTCCTCCTACAAGACCCCTCCACCCACCACTTGCACCTCATGGGAGAGAAGGTAAATAGGTGCAAGCAGTAGGCAAGAAGGGCCAAAGAGGCATGAGAAACAGGTGGGGAGAAACTTTGGAGAAGGAGTGAAGAGGCGCGAGTGGTAGGGACCTTGGGAGAGGGGGCCAAACAGGAGCTTCTGGCTGAGGCTCTTGGAGGCTTAGCCTTCCCAAGGCTCTTATACCCAGCACCCACGGCCTCTCTGATTTTCTAAGTAGCATAGCCCTGTGGCATCTGTCCTCCTGTCCCACATTACTCCATCTGTAATGGGAGATGTCAGAGAGAGAAGGTGGGTGAGGTAACATCTTTTGCCACACAAACTTCTGCTAGTGAGAGAAAAGCTTTGAATTTGCACAGAGATCCAATAAACGATATTACTACTTCACCCACCTTGCTTCTATACTGTCCTGGGACTGACATGTCTATACAGTACAGTAACGGTGCATGAGCACAGCTGATGCTCCTCAGCTATCTCCTTTCTTCCTAAAGTCTTAGAATCCAGAGGAACAGAGGACCCTGGAGAGAGTGTGAATCAGGCCAAGATTTTCAAAGGTAACTAATGATTTTTGGGTGTTGGGATTTTGTGGGCCCCAGCTTGGGCCATCTAAAAAGGGCCTGATTTTTGGAGGGTAGATGTTCAGCATTTTCTAAAATTAGCCCCTTTAAGATGTCAGTAGTTGGGAACACAATTGATTGTCACTTCTGAAAATCCTGGCTTTCATGCCTTATTTTGGCATGAATGACAGCTTCTGCTGAGCAGCTGAGTGACAAACTTTGGGAAATTGGATCAGGAAGTTGGGAGTACAGGAAGTTGAGTAAAAGCGGTGGCTTAACAAGTGTACAATAAAAAATATGACAAGCCAAAAGCCTTGCAAATAACAGTTGACTTGAGCAACTAGCCAAACATTTTGGGTCTGGTAGGTTGCTCTGGTAAGGAGACAAATTAGTGACAGTCAGGTATTTCTTTGATGCAGTTTTGTATATTTACAAAGACTGTACAAAGCCCTGCATCTCTGAATGGAGAAGGAACTGAACTGCAGGAAACAGCTCCTATTTGCTCACCTTTCTTTATTTGCTCACAGGTGCAACCCTGTTCTTTTCTGCCAGCACTTCTGGCCCCAAAAGTCCCAGTTTTTTCCTAGGGCCGTACACTACTTTCAGCTGCTCTTCAAGGCAGTCTGTGTAGCTCTTTCGCTCTGTCCTGAAAAGTCGCTCTCTGCTTCTGTGTATTCTGCCTTGCGCTGCTCCCTCCTACCTACAGAATACTCAGCAAAGCCCTTGCATCCACTCCGTCCAAAACTCCTGGGTGGGTTCACAACCTCTTTTGTCGTAGGTATGGAGTTTGTGATTAACCTATCCTGACAGCTTTCTTAATTGAAAGGATGCATTCACATCCAATCTCAATGAAATTGTCATTCAACCCTTAACTGGGTTCACCCAGCTCATTAATGGCATCAAAAGGTTCCATACAACAGTTATTGCAGCTACCAGGTTAAAGTTACTACTCTAGTTGAGGATTTCACTGAAGCACTAGCTGGAGCATGGACTGTGAAAATAATAGAACTAGGAAAGATCCCATATCGAATGCCGTCTTGTTGCTTTGACCAGTCACCTTTTAAATATTTATGTTTTATTTTTATCTCTGTATTAGTGAGACATTATTTGTGCACAGGCTGTTAAAAACAGTTCTGAGGGAAACACACTTCCAGCTGGTTTCCTCCTGTTTTCCATCTGCTGCATGTGTGTGTCTTTGGAGGCATTTAACTGTTTCTTGTCATGGTAATTGGTATTTTTGAGTTGCAGAGGTGGGAGGGGTGGAGGAGAGACCCTGAGGCATCTGTGTTTGTGCACAGTTGATCTAAAAGAGATTATCCTGGTTATTTCTGAACAAACATTTTACACTATTTCACAAGATGGGGTGGGATAAGGGAAGGGAATAAACATAAAGCGATGTTAAGTTTTTAAGAGTTAACTTCCCACAATGCTATCTTCGTATTCCTCTATTTATGCATCACTACTCTTTCCCCATTTAATCTTAAATATGTAAATCCTCAATTTATCTGGAATTACTTAGTGAAAGGCTGATGTGTGAGTGTGGCAGATTATAATATTCCATCACCACCCCTGATCCTCTTTACCTCTTATTCTTTTCATAGCAGATCAAAAAAGCTGTATGCGTGCCACAAGAATATATTATTTTAAGAGACTTGGACTTAGAAATTGATTTCCTTGATGAGAAAAGGAAAAGTCTCCTTGTGACCTGAAGGGTCACTTCATAATCCTGTCACTCTACATCAAAAAGGTTTTTTTTTCTTTTAGTAGAAGATGAGAATATTTCTGAAAAGGAATTAATTTTTCAGATACAGTGAAAACGATGACTTAGAGAGACTTAGCAGATGAGAGGGCTGTCCTATTCAGCATACATCTCCTGTGATTAGAACAAGCTCCGAATATATTTTAGGGTCAGGCAGTTTTAGATGGAGATTGGGATTTGTACTTTGGGATGAAACTGATCTTATATTTTTATCAAAGTACTTAAAGCTTAAGCTGTAGTCTTCCTTTTTTGCAAAGGGATTTTGCTGGTTTTCATAATGGGGATTGGTGGAAGCAGCCAATAATTTCTATGTATGGATTTTAGTTAATAGGATGTTTGAAATGAAATGACTTTCATCACCAATAATTAGGTTCAATTGATAATACTTTTTTTGAAGGTGCTTTTCTTAATAAAGAGCAACTGATACTGATGTAGCATTTTGAAATCTATTTCAATTACAGAACAATTGAATCTATCTTAAGGAAATGTCATAAAGTCAGCTGCTTAAAACACAAATTCCAAACATTATTATAAATGTATAACAAGCTCTGTATTTGTATGCAAAATATGTAATTAGTAGCTATTTGTATGTATAATAATTTGATAATTGTACTGTGTTGGTGGTGAAGAGGCTATGAAGAGTGTCATAGCCCTGTTGTGCTAGGTGCTGTACAAAATTAGAAGTAGGTATGTTTTATGCTCCAAAAATCACATGCTGGTAATATAGATGTTTGAATTCTGTGCACACTAAAATGTATTTTATGATATGCAGGGATAATAGTATGCATATATATTCTATATTTTAAATGTAGAGTGTATGTAGACAAATGCAAGTCTCGGTTCTGCAATTCGATCCACTATTAAAGACCCCTGCTCTTACACGTGCACAAGGGTCCGTGCTAGTGTGTCCACTCACAAAATCAGGACCTAGTAATATTGTCCAGGCTGGAAAAGGCCAAACAAATTATTGCCCAATGATAAAAACAGCTCCTGAAACAGTGGTTTGCCATCCAAATGATGAAAGCATTTTTGCCTAATAGATGGAAGTATTTTTATGTAAGGACTGTTGCCTTCACAGAGCCAATTACTTTTGTTAGGCTTTGGTGTTTTTTGGTTAATGAAAATAATTTTGTTTGTCTGTGTGATCCTTGGTGGTTTGGTAGTGCCTGTGTTAGGAAATGTACAGGAAGATGTCCTGATAAAAGTGGAGAACCAATATAAGGCTGTAGGATGAAACCTAACTGAAACCTCCATTCTGAATCTAGCCCCTGGGTGTGGGTTTTAGTTTAAAATTATAACCATGGTAACCAAATCTAGTATTGCTCAGATTCCAAAATCAGATGAGGGTCTGGTTTTAGGCTCCAGTTCAAATATGAAATGCTGATAGAAATATGGCATAAATAGTTGATTGTGTAGGGTTTCCTGAATTCAAGATGATGATCTCGACTGTTTTTTTTTTTTCCAGTACCATGGAAACATGGTGAATCCTAGAATTTGACTGTAAACCTTTATTCTAAACCACATTCAAATCAACACCATTTCCTGTCTTATCTTTTGTTAATAAGGAGAGTGTATGCAAGACAACAATTTCCTGTATTTTCCAGATATAATCTTAGAATATATTCTCTATGCATTAGTAATATCTGAAATATAGAAGGCAGGAGTGGTTGAAATGATACAAAGTAGAACTGGAAATAAAAAATTCACAACTATGTGAACTCAAACAGCTGAATTTCACACAACTCTAGGTCCAGCTATTTGGAGAGGAAGCATAGAAGTTGATTGATCAGTTTCAAAGTTCAGCCATTTTGTATAGGATCTTCCAAGAGTCGGTGCTGTATCTGCTTCATAATCTTTAAAATCCCACAAAAAAAAAAAACAAAACAAAACAAAAAAAAAAACCCCTCCCTTCCCCTGCTAATGCCAAAGGCTACAAAATGTTTGCTCTTCCATGCTGGGTTAAATTCAGGAGGTGCCTACCTCTAATTAATCTGTGGCAAAATATTTCTTATTTCATACTAGTGGTTTTAGATGTAGTTTGCTCTGTGCTGAAATAGGACCCCCGCCACCCAACAATGCAAACAAAAAAGACCATTCAAAAGTCTTTTTCATTCGAGTTGTGAAACAACATGGTATTTGAATGCCTTCCCATTGTGTATTAAATGACACAACTAGCATCTGTCATATATGGTTCTTTCTTTCAAAACTAGCCATGAACTCACTCCACCCTGCTCTTCTTTTGACCTCTTTCCAAACCTGTTCACTCTCTGCAGTTAGGGTGTAACTGTTTCATCTGTGCTGCCTACCCTAGCATGCTTGAAACTCTCCTATCCCACCCTACACCTCAGCTTTGAGGCTGAGTCACTTCCAGTCTAAATGTTTCCTGACAAAACTCCCTTTTTTTTTTCTTTAGTGTAAGACTGACTAGCCCCTTAATGTCTTTAGTGATGCTACATGCAAAGGAGCTTTCTTTAAAAAAAATGAACCACACATATAAATAAATGTGTTAAAATTATGTTATAAATATGTGTTAAAATTCCCAGACGTTCCTTGTTTTAAAGGAATGGTTTTATAATGGGATATTTACTCTTTGACAGCTATTTATCAGCTGATAGAGCGCTCCACCATAACACTGCTGTAAAGAATGTTGAAATACAAACTCGCTGTATTTGATCCCAGTGGAAGCAGGAAATGCGTGCTCTCTGAACTAGCTTTCAGAAAGGAGTCTTCAGAACTGTTGTAACTCTATTTGATCAAAGACGTTAAACCCCAAAGTGTAGTATATAAATATTGAAACATATTGTGAAAAGAGGTCTATCAGACATTTGACTGAGAACTCAAATGACTAGATTGGGTGTTGGTACAGGATTTTCCTATTTTTTCTGCAAAGGTAAAAACTCAATTTGGAGAATGATTTCAACATATCAGTTCTTTTAAATTGAAAAATACAGAGCCCGTTTCATTCTTTCCAAATGAAAGTTAACCTTAAGCCAAAAACTGAGCTGTCCAGGTTGACAACATTCAGGAAACTGCTCTTCTGGAGAGATGACTGTAGTGGCAAAGATAAACCGGCAGGAAGATTTCTTTGGAATGATATGAATTTAATGAATCATGTCTATATAAAAAAATCCCCAGCTGGTCTTAAATTTCTGGGAGATTTGAGTGACAAAAGCTATTTTCCCTGGCCGCTTAGATGTATATTAGAGATGAGAGGGCTTGGAGAAATCCTCCTGAGAATCAAGCTTTCCTTTTCTTTAATTTGGGTTTAATAAGGAAAAGAGTCACCTATGCTCTTGAGCCTTAGAAGGTCATAATTAGCTATTTGCTATTATTGGACTTGAAAATATTGTCTATTTCCACTCATATGTTTTTAAAAAATCAGGTGATTGTCAAAGCAACAAATCCAACACCTCTCCCCCTTTTCTTGATTGCCCTCCTCCTTCCACCATCCTTATAAGCAACATCCTGTCCCCCTATTACCACACTGATTTATTTAAATTAAAAATAATCTTTTTTCACCTTTCTTCTCGTCTGGCTACAGAGTCTCTCCCTGATCCTTATTAACAAATTGATTGTGCTGTTGGTGTCAGTATGGCTCATTTGGTAGAATTTTTGCCTAGGCTCCAGAAGGTTGGTGGCAGGACAGGGGCAGGAAGGGAGTTTGGGTTTCACACATGGATTTTGGACCATGCCCAAAGCTGACGCTACTGTAGTGGAAGGACTGTTGTTAGCAATGCCAAAGAGACATTTAACTGAGGCCACTTTCTATGGTGAATGTCCAGCTGGATGTTAAAATCCCCATAGTAACTCTTCAAAAAAGCTGTGAGAAATAACCTCAATGCGCTGGCTACTGACACAGACCCTACAATCTGATTCTGTAGCTCTCACTCAAACAAGTTGTCCCAATGTAGTAAGTCAAGGTAAGCGAAATTGCTAAGACTGCTTAGGTGAAGGAGGGTTTCAGGATCTGTACCCGATCAGTGCGAAAGCCCTCACTGAGTACATGAAACTGCTGCACACTTCCTCCAGTCACTACATTGCCATCCCCACTTTGTATTTTGAGCGTTAGGTTGCCATGAGTACTAAAGATGCATATAACCCCCAATGCTCTTCTGTTTATTTAAAACAAAAGAGCTAAGTGCTTTTCACCCTCTTCCTTCAAGCTGTAGGACACTCCAGCCTACTTGACAGTAAAATGTGTCTCTCACTCAACTTTAAAACTGACCACTTTGTTCACTTCTTTTAGCCTGACTGCCTCTGATATCTCCAGCACAGTAGCCCATGTGAGTCCTCCTTATTAATAAATAGCTCCTGTGGAAGTAGAATGGCCTGGAGGGTTGGCAGCAGTGGCTTCAGCTAAAGCTGGCCATGATTTGCATCCTGGCATATAGTTTTCCAAAACTACATTTATAGCAAATACTATGGTAAAGAAAAATGCCATGGTGAGATAATGTAGTCACACACACAAGGAACACTACTCTGTTTCTTCTACTCTCCATTAATTGTTTTTCAGTCAAGGAATCGTGGCATACATACTCATACAGCACAGAGTGAACTTAGATTTGGCACTTTTGCTGGTACTCATGGACAGCAGTTTCACCCACAAGTGTTTTCAGTATTACAGAGAACTTTATTAAGAGTAATAGATGGGAGTTGTCTCCAAAGCTGTCTGTGCTGGTGGGACTCATATGCTCTGAGATCTGCCTAAGCATATGGGTCATTTAGTCTCTCGTAATCTCTGTCTAGCTCTAAAATGCATATTGATGATCTTGGGGGAATTCCCTTTGTCCCTTTCACTCTGTGGATTTCTGCTCTTGCAAGTAGTTTATTATTATTTAATATTTGTATTATGATAGCTATTATAGTCCCTAATCATGATCAAGGATTCATTATATTAGGTGCCATGCACACACAGTAAGACCCAGGCTATACCGGAAAGATCTTACAATCTTAATAGACAAGACAGGCAAAGGATGTGAGAACGCAAGTTTTATTGTTCCCATTTTACAGATGGGGAATTGAGGCACAGAGAGCTAGAGACTGGTGCAAGTTGTACAGCAAGCCTGTGACTACTCTTGTTTAAATCTTCCTATTTTCTTGTGAGATACCCACTTTCAAGCATCATTCCATGTTCCTGAGCAGTTGGCTGCTTTACCTGTTTTTCAGTTAACGTCTTAAGGATCTGAAATAGGTCCAGAGTGTTTACACCAAGGGTCTCAAACTCAAATCACCACGAGGGCCGCATGAAGACTAGTATGTTAGCCTGAGGACCGCACCACTGAAACCTTTTCATACAATAATATTGCAAATATTGGAAACAACAGTGTCATTGCAGGCCGCAGGAAATAGCTTTAGGGACTGCATGTGGCTTGCAGGCCACATGTTTGAGACCCATGGTTTACACTATGGCAGAAATCTCCTATTTCCCCTATTTCATCAGCTGTGGCTTTTCATTGGCACAGAGGGGGAGTAGCTAGGCCATGCCAGAGGGGAAATGGAGAAGTAGGAGACCGACCCATCAGAGCAGTCTAGGATGGGACAAAGGTTGCAGCTTTTGCTTCCTAGCACATAACCCGAGAGCAGGAGAGATTCCTGATCCTTTCAGAGCCTAGAAGGAAAGGTACTGCTGCCTTTGAAGACAGACAAATTTGAGGAGGAGTCAGATGAGAGGACTGTGGTTAAATTCATAGTGGAAAGCTTGAGAAAAAGAGGAGGGGAAGGTAAAATAGGAGGTGGAAAATGAGGAGAGTCAGAGGGAAGGAGAACAATAGAAGTGGGGGAAATTAATAGATTTGGTAGTTGTGGTATTTATGTAAATGAGGTAATGCATAGGCATCACATGTACATATGAAGGCATTTGCTCATTTACATTACATTTCCGGTTACCAAGGCCTACAAATTACCCCGGTATGGCTATGACAGAACTGAGAAACGAATTCAGATCTCTTGAGTCCCATCTGGTGCCTTAACTGCACCACCACCCAGAAGGGTTGAAGTATAACTTGGGGCCCCCGGAACGCTCCCATGCAGGCGGGCCCCCCTCCTGTGCAGATGGGCCCCCTGGACCCCAGCTCCTGCCCACCTTCCCCTGCCCCCATACCCCCCCCAACATGAGGTGGGCTGCCCCTAAACTCACTGGCAGTGGCATGGCTGGGGAAGTGGGGGAGTTAGGCCCTGGGTCTGGGCAGCGGCAGGGCTGGGCCAGAGGCAGCACACCCCAGGTTGGGGCAAGGCATGGAAGGGGAGTGGGGCTTGAGCCCCCCCCAGCAATGCCCCAGCCCCGGCCCCTGCCGCTGGCCCTGCCCACCAGAACATAGTGAAAAGCTGCTCCGGGGCCTGCTATTTTTAGGAGCCCAGAGTTCAGGCCCCTAAAAACAGAACATAGACCCAGAATGCTGCGTTCCAGGGCCTGATATTTTTCAATGGTGGGCCCCGGAACACAGTGTTCCAGCTCCACATTCTATATTTAGGGGCCCCAGAATGCTGAGCCCCCAAAAATAGTGGGCCCAGAATGGCGTTCCAGCTTACTTTAACCCCTGACCATCCACTATCATTCTTCCCATCTGGAGATACTCCCCTGTGACAAGCAAGGAGAGAAGAAACTAGTAGACATTTTGTTCCCTACTTCAGGTAAGTCAATTTTGGGGAGATCCTGGGGAAAGAGCCCTTCTAAACATGGTAATTATAGCCATCAGCATTTTATGATGGGTTACCACTTTAAAAAAAAACTGGAAAAAGTTTTTGCAGTAAAGTCTGAGAAATTGAGCTCCTTTTTCTGCTTACAGGTTGTCTGTAAAGTGTCTTTGCTTTTTACAGGCTTGTTCGTTCATGAGAATTATTAGAGAATTTGATTATTAATGTTTGTTTTTATCCTATGGTTAGTTTGCAGGCTATTCCTATGGTTAGTTTGCAAGCTATTAGTGATGGTTATTTCTTAAGTCTATTCACTTTTTGTAATGTGCTATTCTTTAAGTGAGATTTGTCACCCACGTCACATGACATTGTTTCTGCCTTCTGACTGAATGACTTCCAGCCCCTCAAAAACCTTTCAGTATGACCACGTGAACACTTTTGGTACAAATGCACAAGCATACTTCCTTTTCAGGGTCCATTCTTTCAATAGACGCTTACTAACACTAGTAGCAAATAAAAGGGGTCACAAGTTCAAGCAAATTCATTGTTTTCATTCAAAGTAATGTTTGGAAAAACACTTTTGCAGAACCCACCTGGGTTTACTTTGCTCAATAGTCATTATATTCCCACTTATTAATTTCCTCCATTTTCTGGCATCTAATATATTTCTTAATACCTTTTAGACTAGACTGAAATAAGCCGAACTGTAAACTTTTTAAAAATTAGAGTTATTGATCTTCTACAACATTTGCCATCTGCTTCAGTCTAGTGTCTAAAAATATTGTCATTGCTCTTGCTCACATGATTTTTGAGAAAATGCTAGAACCAATAAGTCATAAAAGCACACTATGTGGGGGGAGGAGAAGAAGATAATATCAGGAGAAATGCTATTTGAAGGGAAAACTGAGGAAAAGACCACTCCATTTCATAGTTTAAAATGGCAAAAATGAAACATCAATACATGTTTCAGACCACTAAAAATCTGGGAAAATTAGACTGTTCATGATGTTACTGTTTTCTTTTTAAGATAAGATGAGCTAAATTCTCAGCTTCAGGCTAATATTATAAACAATATGATTTACATGTTGTCCAAGAGAAGAGTCCACTAATCCATACCTTCAAAATGGAAGAGAATTTTATACATGAAGAAATCATAAAGGTGACAAAGCTGAAAAAGATTTACTAGGTCACTTAGTCTGTCCCTTTGACAGTACAACATAGCTAACAACAAGAAAGTAAGTTTTAGGAAATTGATCAATTTACCCAAAGACTCCAGGATCTCAAAAGAACAGGGTTTGTTTTAATATAGTTGACTAATAAATATGCAAAATACAGTATTCTTTCAATATATTATATGGTTGAGATTTTTCCAGCCAACTGAGGAATTAGTCCTACTTCCTTTCAAAAGTGACAGGGAAGGCAAATTGTTGCTAAGTTTCCATGTCAGGCTGAGGTTTTGAAACTCTCTTAAAGTTTTCTATCGTGCCCAACATGCTATTATCTAAATATTTCTCAGAATAAATGTCCATAAGGAGGTCCCTATAAAAGTTAACCAAATCATTCTGTACAAATTTGTGAACTGCTGAATTGATTGTGAGTGTGGGCCATTCATTACTGACTTTGAGTCTCAGTGGTGGAGAATTATGGCCTTGTCATAAATGATGTAAAACCATGATGACAGTGTATAGGCCATAGAGACCTGGGGGGAAGGGTCACAACTTAGGGGGAGCCTGGGTGGTAACAGCAGGGGTAAAGGAAAGACTAGTCAGAATGGGGGTGGGAGGGTATATAAGATCAGTATCTTAAGGGCTTATATATTAATGCAAGAAGTATGGGGAATAAACAGGAAGAACTTGAAATGCTAGTAGCTAAGCACAACTATGACATAGTTGGAATCACAGAGACTTGGGGGATAATACACATGACTGGAATATTAATATAGCAGGCTACAGCTTGCTTAGGAAAGATAGGCAGGGGAAAAAAGAGGTGGGGTTGCCTTGTAGATTAAAAATGTGTATTCTTGGTCTGAGGCGGAGATGGAAATAGGACATGGGCATGTTGAAAGTCTCTGGGTAAAAATAAAGGGAGTTAAAACCAAGGGTGATGTCATGACAGGGGTCTACTACAGGCCACCTAATCCAGAAGAAGAGATGGATAAGGCTTTTTTTCAACAATTATCAAAATCATCCGAAGCACAGAACTTGGTGGTGATGGGGGATTTCAACTATGCAGACATCTGTTGGGAAAATAACAAGGCAAGACACAGATTATCCAACAAGTTCTTGTAATATATTGGAGATATAGGGAAGAAGCCATTCTTGATTTGATTTTGACAAACAGAGAGGAACTGTTTGAGAATTTGAAAGTGGAAGGTAACTTAGATGAAAGCGATCATGAAATGGTAGAGCTCATGATTCTAAGGAATGGCAGGAGAGAGAACATCAAAATAAAGATGATGGATTTCAAGAAGGCAGACTTTCGCTTACTCAGGAAGTTGGTAGGTAGAGGTAGGATCCCATGGGAAACATGTCTAAGAGGAAAAGCAACTGAAAACAGTTGGCAGTTTTTCAAAGAGACAGTATTAAGGGCAAAAGAACAAACTATTCCTATGCGTAGGAAGGATAGGAAGTATGGCAAGAGACCACCCTGGCTTAACCAGGAGATTTTCAAAAATCTAAAAATGAAGAAAGAGTCCTACAAAAAATGGAAACTTGGACAAATCACGAAGGATGACTATAAACAAATAACGTAGTTATGTCAGCGAAAAATCAGAAAGGCCAAGTCACAAACTGAGCTCAAACTAGTGAAAGGCATAAAGGGTAACAACAAAAATTATTTTTTGAAAAACATTAAAAATGAGAGAAAGACCAAGGGCAGCGTAGGTCCACTACTCAACAAAGAGGGAATAACCATAACATAAAACATGGAAATGGGTGATGAGCTAAATGATTTCTTCTTTTCGATCTTCACCAAGAAGGCTGGTGATGACTGGATGCCTGACATAGGGGAAGGCAGTAAAAATGGGATAGGATCAGAAGCTAAAACAGGGACAGAACAAGTTAAAAAATACCTAGACAAATTAGATGTCTTCAAGTCACCATGGCCTGATGATATGCATTGTAGAATACTCAAGGAGCTGACTCAGGAGATATCTGAATCATCAGCTTTTATGCTTGAAAAATCATGGAAGACTGGAGAGGTCCTGGAGGACTGGAAAAGAGCAAATATAGTGTTCATCTATAAAAAGGTAAATAAGGACAACCCAGGGAATTACAGACCAGTCAGCTTAACCTCTGTACCAGGAAAACTATTGGAGCAAATAATTAAGGAATCCACTAACAAGCATCTAGAAGAGAATAAGGTGCTAAGTGATAGTCAGCATGAATTTGTCAAGAACAAATTTTTGTCAGCCTGATAGCTTTCTGTGATGGGGTAACAAGGTTTGTGGATAGAGGGGAAGCGGTAGATGAAGTGTATCTAGACGTTAGTAAGGCTTTTGATACAGTCCAGTATCACCTTCTCATTAACAAACTTGGAAAGTACAGCCTGGATAAAGCTGTGATAAGATGGGTGAAAAATTGGTTGGATAACTGCTCCCAGACAGTAGTTATCAATGGTTTTCAGTCATGCTGGAAGGGCATAATGAGCAGGGTACAAGAGGAATCAGATTTGGGTCCAGTTCTGTTCAATATTTTCATCAATGACTTAGATGATGGCATAGAGAGTACATGTATAAAGTTTGCTGATGATACCAATCTGGGAGAGGTTACAAGTGCTTTGGAGAATAGGATCACAATTCAAAATGATTTGGACAAACTGGTGAAATTGTCTGAGGTAAACAGAATGGAATTCAATAAAGACAAATGCAAAGTACTCCACTTAGGAAAGAACAATCCATTGCATGTATACAAAATGGATAATGATTGCCTGGGAAGGAGTCCTGTGGAAATGGATCTGGGTGTCATAGTGGACAACAAGCTAAATATGAGTCAACAGTGTAACGCTGTTGCACAAGAACCAAATACCATTCTGGGATGTATTAACAGGAGTATTGTAAATAAGACAGGGGAAGTAATTCTTCCACTCTACTCCAGCCTGATTAGGCCTCAGCTCAAGTATTGTGTCCATTCCGGGCACCTCATTTCAGGAAAGATGTGGACAAATTGGAGAAAGTCCAGAGAAGAGCAACATGAATGGTTAGAGGTCTGAAACACTTGACATGAGGGAAGATTGAAAGAGCTGGCTTCGTTTAGTCTAGAAAAGAGGAGACTGAGAGGGGACATAACAATTTTCAAGTATCTAACAGGCTGTCATGAGGAGGAGGGAGAAAATTGTTCTCCTTAACTGCTGATGATAGGACAAGAAGCAATAGACTTAAATTACAGCAAGGGAGGTTTAGGCTGGAAATTAGGAGAAGATTCCTGTCAGGGTGATTAACCACTAGAATAGGTTTATAGCAGGTTGTGGAATCTCCATCACTGGAAGTTTTTAAGAGCAGGTTAGACAAGCACCTGGAAGGGATGGTTTAAGAGGGTACTTGGTGCTGCCATGAGTGCAGGGGACTGGACTTGATGACCTCTCATGGTCCCTTCCAGTTTCTGTGATCCTATCTATGAATACTAATTGATTTATTCAAGTAACCCTTGAAATATGGTTATGTCCTTTCTTTGCTTTTTAATGTCATATAATGAAGACTTGATAGGGTTGTATGTGGTTTTTAACAGGTTGATTTCTGCCTTTTTTTTTTAATGAAACTTAGAAATATTAGGAATGTCAAGTCTTATTAGGAATTGCCATAACATATCAGAGCAGTGGTCTATCTAGCCCAATTCTTTGATATTGACCAGTATCAGAGAGAAAGGTGTAAGAAACTCCATAGTGGCCCATTATGAAATAATTTGCCCATAAAGAAAGTTGATCTCCCTAACCATTGTCAGTTAGTGGTTGTCACATTTGCTGAAGTAGAAGAGACTGTATATTTTTTGTTTCTGTTTAATGTAACAGTGAAAATTTTCATCCACACAAATGCCTTGTCTGTTTTCAAATACTACTGAACTGCAGGCCTCTGACATCTGGTGATGGTGAGCCCCACAAGTTAATTTCTCCCATGTGTTCATGAGGCATTGAAGTTTAGCAGATGTTAAAAATAAAAAATAAAAAGTTCAGAAACAATTTAATTAAAAATTCCTTATCTACTTATTTTTTAGTCTTTGTCAATTGGGATGTCACTTCATTACCACAGAGTCTTCTGGGGAAAAGACAACCAGAATTTCTAATATAAAAAACAAAAAAAAAAAAATGAAAAAAACAAAAACACCCCCCCCCAAACTAAACAAAAAACCACTCAGATTTTGTTTCTTTTGGTAAAAATCCTGCAGGCTTCTTTATACCTCATATAGAATCTAAATAAAAAGACACAAACCCAGTGCTCTCTCTTTTAAAGCTTAGATTGTACACAGATCTGGAGTTCTGAATTCTGGCAAAAATGAAGAAACAAAATGATGTAGGTCAAGGCTATGCTTAATTACAGAGACCCTGAAGTTGCAATACTTTTGCCTGTGAGTTCACCACCCACCAAAAACACTCAAAAGTAACAGGGAAACTAAACACCCAAGTTTGCTGGCTAGGCACATGGGGAAAAAAGACTCTTAGAAGTTCGGTACTTGACCTAATTACCTGAAAAGAATTGCCTGGGGTTGGACCATTTATTATCTCATCAGCATTCAGTCCTACTGCCATGGGATGAAGGAGAAGA
The DNA here is from genome assembly GCA_007922195.1 of Podocnemis expansa. Lineage (NCBI taxonomy): Eukaryota > Metazoa > Chordata > Testudines > Podocnemididae > Podocnemis > Podocnemis expansa. Next base: position 33,189,465 of record ML682004.1, on the reverse strand, counting down.
GGAAAAAAAAAAACAAACAGAAACATGAGAAAGAGAACAGATAAGAGGAGAGCAGTTAGAAGGGAGAAAAAAATGTTTCTCAACTCTACTCCACACTGCCTCTCTGTAGTAGATTCCCCCCTCCCAGCCCACCTTACGTAGAACAACTGGCATGTAAGGAGTTCAGCAGAAATGGATCCTCATCAGCCTGCACAGAGAAGTCTAGTTTTGCACTGACATGCTAGCTGGACTAAGGTTCCTTCCTGAGCAGGGAAAGGAAGAAAAGATGAAGGGTTCTCAAAATCCTTTCTGGAGAGGGTGTGCAAGTTAGTGATGCTTCTTGGAACTTCCCTCTGTATATTGAGTGGGTAGGTAGCTTGGGCCAATGGGCAGTTTCCAGTGTACATTAAAAAAGTGAAACACTCAACATTAGATAGACTAATACAAGGTTTCAGCTTCAGTAACATGCATTATTAAAGTTCTTCCCTTACACCACTGAATCTTTTAGGCTATGTCCACACACAGGCAGTTAAATCAATTTAACTTAAAGCAATTCAACTGAATCGCTATAAAAATCATTAAATTGATTCAAGTTAAAGCGATTTAACAGCTCCACACCAAAAATCCCAAATCGAACCAGCATGTCCAAGGACTGGACTTGTTAGTTTGATTTAGGAGAGGAGCACCCTGGCAGGTGTGGGAACATGGCCTCTAAGATGGGCCATGTTTCCACCCTGTCCCTGCCTGGCTCTCCCTAGGAGAGCCAGTGGCAGGGGAAAATCATCCCCCACTGGCTCTGGGCTCCCTGATGCCGGGGTAGGAGGAGGGAAGACATACCCCAAGACTGGCTGCAGCCTTGGGCTCAGCCAGGCACGGGGGGGAGGGATCCCCACATACCAGACTCCCCAAGTGCCTGGTGGCAGGAGAAGGGATCCCAGCGTGCCCAGCTTCCCCTGCACTGGCTGGGCTGCAGGGAAAGCCTGGTGGCAAGGAAGGCACCCTGCACGTCTGGCTCCTGGCAAGGAAGCCAGGCAGCGGGGAAGGGATCCCCTTATGCCCGGCTCCCCAAGCGCTCACTGGCAGGGGAAGGGATCCCGGGGTGCCTGGCTTTTGAAGCGCTGGCTGGATGATGGGGAGAAGAGACCCCCCTGCACCGGGCTTCAGCGCGCTTGCCAGTGCCAAGGGAAGGGATGCCGGGGCTGGCTCCAGCCACGCTTGCTGGGCTGCGGGGAAGGTTCCCCCAGCGCTCCCAGCGCGCTGGCCAGGCAGTGCGGGAGAGGGAACCCCCATGCCAGCTTTTTCAGCACTTGCTGAGCAGGCGGGGAAGAGGGACCTCCCGTGCAGGCTTTTTCAGTGCTGGCCAGGTGATAGGGGAAGGGGACCCATGTGCCCGGCTTTCAGTGCGTGCTGCACCTAAAGCTGGGAGTGGGGGTCCTCTCCTCCTGCCGCCTGGCCAGCACTGAAAAAGCTGGGTGCAGGGGTTTCCTCTCCCCCACTGCCCAGTGAGTGCCAGGAGCCAGGGGAGCATTTCCTGCAGCCTGGCTAGCGCGACTCCAGCTGGCCAAGGGGTCCCTTGCCCCTGCACTGGCAAGCACACTGCAGCCAGGCACGGGGCCCTTCCCCACTGTGCAACTAGTAGTGGGAAAGCCTGGCGCCAGGGGCCCCTTCCCCCACCTCCCCACAGGTGCAGGGGTCCCTTACACCCCCCACCCCTGGCCAGGGTTCTGAAACCTGGTCCTTCTTTCCAGGGTGCCGTGCACCATGGGAGGAAGGTCAAATACTGTTAAAGCGAAACAACCATTATATCAAAATAACACATCCATACAGTGTTATATCGAGATAAGGGTTTCCATCTAACCCTTCCAACCCAGGTTTTATTGAATTGCACTAACTTTTCTTGTTTCGAAATGACAGAGCTCATCATTTCGAAACAAGAAAACGTTGTGTGGACCTAACAGTTTTTAAATTGAAATAACCAGCATTATTTTGATTTAAAATCTACATGTAGACATACCCTTAATGTTGAAGATAATCCTCCACTAATATACTCAAGATGCAATGTGCCTGAATGGAGCTTCCCAAGTCTGGGACTGATGAGAAAGGGCCTAAAGCCATCCATATGCTCAGTTTCACTCAGAAGTTGTGTAGTAACAGTCCTTGCAGTTGTTGTGGGTGTGACTGCCTGTCTCTGACTATTTCCTTAGACTCTCTTTCCACTGTGGGGTGTTCCATGAACTTGTGCACTTTCTCTTTTATGAGATTTTCTTGGCCCATGTTAAACTGAGCAGGTGATGGCAGAAAAGATGGTAGTAAACCTAGCTTGCAACCCCCAGTGCATTTCTATCAAATGAGAACACCCTTCCAGTAATCCATGAAAGAAATGCTTTGGCTTCACTCCTGTCCTTGAAAGCCTGGTTGTGTAAGAGGAATTTGGGAAATCAGGCTATCTAAAGATTAGCTCCACCTATTCAAATGCAAATTTCTAAAGAGGAGACCAAGAGATTTCTCCCTTCACACAGAATATTAAAACTAGTTCAGTTTATTGGATTTCAGGCTACATCCTATTTTTGAGAGTGATTTGTCCCTTGGAAAGTCAGGGATATGACATCCCAAAATACCCATCTCCTATTGACTGACAGGGTCCTCTTTAAAAGAGATGCGAAAGCAACTTTCATTCTGTACAAATATGAGAAATGCCATATGTGGGTTTGTCATTCCAAATCTTACAGAAGGAATTCAGTTCTTGCCTGTACTGTTATAAAAGTGGCAGTAATACCTGATGATACAGCCAAAAACTTGTTTAGCTAAATTAAATACAGACATCACTGCAACATGTATATCATTGCCCTTTATGTACTGAATCAGAACTGCTCAACTACATGTCAAAGCTCTAAGTTGGCAACAGCTAATGGAGATTCTCTTTTAGAGTGGCTTGTGCATTTGAATAAGATGGAGTGGTGTCTATCTTTACTATTGCTGTGAAGTTTCCTTGGGCCCATATTAGCTTCTGAGAAGTCCTATGGCCACATATTTCTTACAAATAGGGTCTCATAGCTGTTATTTTGGAATCAGTGTGCTGAGCTGTTAGTTTGGTGGCACTTTTAGAGACTAATAAATTTATTTGTCTCATGAGTTTTGTGGAAGAAATTCCCACTTTGTCAGACACTTGAGGAAAGCTCATGCAATAAATAAATTTGCTGGTCTTTAAAAGTGTCACCGCATTCCTTGTTTGTTTTTGGCAAACTAGACTAACATGGCTATTGGAAGCTGTTAGTTTGTGTCTTGTGCAAAGATCACAGATGAACTGCAGAACTCATCTTTTTTACCTGATTTTCCAAAATAAAAAAATCATATCAAATCACATTAGGAAATTCTACGCCTCATAAGTAAAATATCCCTAAATATTAGGGCTTGTCTACACATGGAGTTATTCCACAGCAGTTATGCTTGATTAACTCTGTGTGTGGACACTCTTGCTCTGGTTTTGTTTAATCCCTTTTTCCAAATCAAATGAAGATTATTCCAAAATTGAGTAAATAAAAACAGAACAAGGCACTGGTATTTTGAAATAGGAGTGTTCACACATGTAGTCTAGTCAGGAATAGCTATTTAAATTCATATCCTGCATTAATTCAAATTAACTTTCAAGTATAGACAAGCCCTAAACCCTCAGAGATGTTGTTGTGAGGAGGAGATGGGGCCAAGAATCTATGCTGAGGGACCTGCTTGTTCACTTCACATATAACTTCTATAAAGCATTCAGATGCAACAGTGGTGAATGTGGGATAAATACCAATATAACAGAGACCAGAGGCAGCACTGCAGAACTAGTATTGTTCTGGACACACATTGTTCAGCTTTGATAGAAATATATCGGCATTCGTACCTTCCAGTTGTGGGAAAATCCTTTTTGCAAAAAGGAAATAGCTACACAGAAGTTGGGATGTATAAAAAAGGATGCTTGACTACACTAGCACTTCTGGAGCCCCTCTGAAGTAGCACCTCAGGAACTGGTCATATTGACTTTAAAGGTAAGCATTACCAAAATGGGGCATCTGCATTTCCTCAAGCATTGGAGAAGTTCAGTTCTGGTCTGGATCTCAACAGGGCAGCTCAGGCCTGTAACACTAGCTCCTGGAGACCACGGATACTGACTCCAGTCACATGAGAGAGATATTAAATTTTATTGGTCAGCGTTATCTCTTAAAAGGTTTCCATCCCCATAGTTTCTTCGTGCACAAAAGAGAATAAATTAATTTGCTGGATTTTTGAAAACAATGATTTCTGTTCCCTCTGTGTCTCTATTCCCTATGCTCCTACCCTTTGACCCTCTTTCTGTCTTTCACACTTCCTCAGGAAACCAGTTAGCTGGATAGAAAGTGCCTCCCAATATCCCTCAGCCCCTATAAATACATACATACATGCCAATAAAAGCTGTAAGAGGTATATTCTGGTAACACTTTTACCCCGTGTGTGGTAATTAATGTGCACAGCTCCCAGTTGTGTTTATTATAATCCCAGGCAGCAAGATGAGAATTCATCTCCTTGAAAATAAAAATGCTGGTTAAGAAACTTTTAAAAATTTTGGAAAGTGCTTTCAGGTTTTGTTGTAGGTGTTTTGCTGACCTCATGCATGGATGCTCTAAGTCTCACTGTGAGAAACTACATCAGGTACAAATACTCAGAGGTGCCCAGTTTATAGCTGGCAGTAACAGTGATGGGCTCAGCATCTATCAGGAGATGATTCTGTTGTAATAGTTAGGATGCCAGTGAGCAAATAGCAGAGGACAGCAAGATTATTTTTTGAGTTCAAGAAAAAGCTTTACATAAGTTACAAGGCCTCTTCTCCCCCCCATTCCACACCCCCTCCATAAATCTTCTGTGACTTGTAGCAGGCTAGATAATCTTTGAATACCGATGTGTTGATGGTAGTAATGTGGTTTTAAATAATTTAGATTTCTGAAAAACCACGTAGATTAGGAAATTGAAGATAGGTTTGCTGTAGTTTCAGAATCATTTTTCATACAGCACCACTGTATATCAATTCTGTAGTCAATTTGATTGTCAGAGTACCAGACTGCAAATGATTCTGAGGGACGCTACATGTCTGCCAGGATTTGAAAGTTAAAGGAGACATCATGGGCAGAGTATGGTTTAGAGTACATACCTACAATCCTCCTAAGAGTCTTATGTAGTCTCCCCAACAACCACTAGGTGTCAGTGAGTCATCTCATTTTCATTATCCACTCATAGACAAGGAAATACAAACTATAGCAACAAACTAAGTGTGCTCTCTTTTTGTGCTCTAAGTTGTGATTTAGAAAAAGTTGTTTACTACTGAAAAATCTTTAAATTGGATATAAGCTTAAAGTTGCAACTCTTCAATAGCAGGAAGGTTTGTGCTTAAAAGAAAACCAACTAAACCAAAATCTGTGCACACAAGAGTTGTAGATAGTGATGGTTTCATTTAAAAATATTGTTTTGAAATGTCATTTAACTCCAGCATGGCCAGATCTATGGGTTGATATCCTCATCCCAAGTGAAACTGCTTGTTTAATTTAAGATGCTTCTGTTGGACTGTTTGCTGGACTCAAATAAAAATAGAGAGTGGATAGATTTTTCTTTTAATGGGTGAAAACAGGTCTTGTCTGAGATTTTAAAAAGATTTGGGGAGTATGGATTGCTCTGCAAATGTCAGAGAAGAAATTCTCAGTTACCTGTAACTGTATCTGATAATTACGTGCAAAAATGTGGGTACCAAACACGCAACTCAATCTTGTTGTCACTTGGTAATTGTCAGCGTGTGACAGAATTTCACATTGAGTGGGCACAATGGGTTCTAATCACAAGCCCAGTTAAACAAAGGGTGAAGGAATGTAATCGCAGTGGTGGAAAGGAGAAAGAATTTTAAAGTTACTCATGAAAAAAATCTTTGGGGAGCAGAAACTAAATGCCAAAGACTTTCTAAGGAATGTTTAGAAAGGAAAAGTTCTTACATATTTTCTTATGGATATAAAGGGTAAGATGCAGATCTGACTGCAGATATTTTTGTATTGTGGTTCTGCCTTGAATGGAATGCCAGAAAAAGAAGAGGCAAAAAACAGGGATTTCTTTTTCTATCTTTGCTCTGTGCAAATGATATTTGATAATATATTGACAATAATATCTTACATTTATGTCATGCTTTTCTTCCAAAGAATCGCGAGCATTTTGCCATCAACTTCACATGAGTAAGAAGCAATTCACCACCTGTAGAAGTGCAGCCACTTCTGGAGTGAAATAGTGCAGCTATTTAGCCATATATAACATATAATAATTTAAGATTGGACATTTCAGGATCTAGTGGAAATTGTGAGGAAAGTTAGATACACATTAAGTAATTTGCAACTTAGGAAGAACATGACAAGCAAGACTCCTCCACCTGTATAATAAACAAGGAGTCCTGTGGCACGTCTAAAGACTAACAAATTTATTTGTTAGTCTTTAGACGTGCCACGGGACTCCTCGTTTGCTCTGCTCAACTAGACTAACACAGCTACCCCTTTGGAACTTCCTCACTCGGATAAAGTATCAAGTGGTCAAGTGCTCTTCCATTTGTGTCTCCTTCAGAAGACAGCAAGTTGTAACATGACCATCCCTATTAAATCACTCTAGGTCAGTGTCACCTACTGAACTGTTAACATCAATTTCTGTAGCACCTATTATCCAAACATTCACTGGGCCCAGCCTACATTAACTTGTTAAAAGCTGTAGAGATCAGAGTTCCTGGTGGTACCACCTCAGGCCATGTTGAATGCAGGCATTATGTTATGATATTTGTAGCTGAATATTTTAATGACACTGAAAATTTGTGACTATTTTTTTACAGATGATTTAAGAGGTAAGAAAGCCTATTCTGGTGCCTGCCTTGATTTCCATAGAGCTAATTGTTGGAGGTAAAGTTAGAATCAGATTATTAAATGCACCTAAAATCACAGAGACAATGTTTTAACCATTTATCACAGCTTAATGCCATTCTGAAGTCTTGAGACATAATGACTGAATAAGAGTGTTCTGGCTTGCACAATACACAGAAGCGTCTTATTAAGCATGCAGTATAGATTGAATATTAGTGTGGATATTTTTCATTCATGTTTGTATCTGTATGCACACCTCCTGCTGGGTTCAACTGGACTATGCTGTATCTAAGGGCAGAATAGGACTTGAGAGCCTAAGTCATGTTGCTGTTTACCTAAGAAACTGCTAACTTGTCATGCAAATGCCATAGGCTCATCTCGACATTCTAGAGGGAAGACGAAAATGTAGGAATGGACCTCCATGCACACTCTGACTAGCTGATTTTACATTATCAGGGACCTTTGAGAAGGCTGCTCAACTTGTTGTCTATTGTGGCAATAAAGAGATCGGAAATAAAGAGTTAAGTGATGCACACATGTTGTGTATGGGAGGGGTTGGGTTTAAGTAGAGCCAGAATGAATGGGCAGAAGACATCACTGAGGGAAGGGACTTCTGAAAAACAAGGATGTCAGGGAACGAGACTTCCGGATGCTCTGGCGACATCCATTTCAGATGTTGCACTTGCTGAATTGGGGAAAATACAGCTTTGATATCCAGACATGAGGAGAGTCAAACTCAGGTCAGGATATAGGACATTATGGAAGCTGCAGAGTGCGGTAATACAAGGAGATGAGCATGAAGCCAGCACACACAAATCAAGAACGTGTTATGTGCTGAGAGTGAGTGCCTTGCCCTGCCAGCAAAATGGCAGCATTTGACAGAAAGGGCGATTAAATGATCCTTCTTTCTTTCACTTCCCCTAACCTGTGGCTGGAGTTGGCAGTTTCCACATCCTGTTGCTACTTGTTTGTTCCAGGCTTTATTGTTTTTTGTCTTTCTTCGAGATGTGGAGTTTGTGGTAACAGTGGTGTTGTGTTAGGAAATGCTGTCAGGTGCAGATGCTGTGCTTAATTGAGAAGGTCACTGAGTTGTGCTGTGGGTGTGCCCTGTAGATAGGAAGTGACTTTCAGAAGGACCTGTGTGTGTTGGTGACATGTACCAGCCTGTTATATCTCTGTGTCTGAGAGAAGATCAAGATTGTTGCAGGCTAAACTCCAGTGTTGTGTTGTGAGGATCTGTCCCTCTCACTCAATAACAATATAGAGAATTTTCATGAAGTTTTTTTTTTTATTAGAGATGAGTTTGGGCTGAATTTTCTATCTGTATCCAGAATTTAAGTACCCAGTGTTTGGGAGTATTTGGATCCAAAGTTTTGATTCAGCTGATTGTAAAGATGACACCATCTGCAAAGCTTATTATGATTTTGCAACATGTGGAGAGCCCAAGTAAGATTGCATTACACTAAGTCCTGTACAAACTCAAAAGAAGAGCCAGTCTCTGGCCTCAAGAGTTTACAATACAAATAAACCAGACAGATAAAGGGTGGAAGAAAGAAATATCATTGTACCCATTTTACAGGTGGAGACCTGACGCACAGAGTGGCTAAGTGGTCACGCAGAAATAGCCAGGAATGAAATCCAAATCACCTGAGTCCCAGCACAGAGCCCAAACCACAAGACTGTCTTCTCTTATTCAGATCTAGATTTGGGTTCAGATTCTGGTTTGGGCTTAATTTGGTTTTATTTCTTACCAACCCAAAGCATAGAAGTGTTTCTGTTTCCTTTTTCTTTCTCCCTTCTCTCCAGAGTTGCTATATTGCAATAGAGAAAGAGAAATCAAGTCAAAGAAATATGTTCAGCTGATTAAATTTTTGTGTGTGTATTTATCAGACTCAGAACTAAATTTTGCACATGACTATCTCATTCATATTTCACACTGGCTTATTTATTTATTCATTTTTTATAGATCTAATTTTTTCCAGTTAAGACCTATGTAAATTACCCTAATGAGCCTTGAGGGCTCTCATTTGCTCAGAGAGATTAAAACAATCTGGGAGGTCTCCAAACACATGGGTCCCCTTAGGTACAAAGTGTATCTCACCTGGAGCTGGTCAAATTATTCATTGTGAATAATTTATCTGGTGAACTGGATCCTTTTTATTGTTCAGAGATTATTCACAAACAGCTCATGATATTTTACCATTTTGTTTGATGAGTTATTTGTGCAAATAAAGTTTAGCCTGTGATTTGTTGAGAACTGTCTATTGATGAATATTTGCTGTTTATTATGTTTGCTGTGTGATTGGTTATCAAGGTCACATGGCATAGTTTCTTTTACCTGGCTGAACAATCTCCTTTTTTGGCTGCACATAACCTATTTTCTTATTTGTATGACGGATATATTTTGTGACTAGAGCCTGTCTGATATGAATACTCCCCCACACATTTACATATAGTAGTACCTTTTCTCTCAATGCGTCTTGGGCATAGAGAATTGTTTTCTTATGTATTTATAAATATGTCAATAAAAGGGACTATGAAAATCAGCAAAGCAAATGATAGGGCTGATTCAGAAAAATATTTGCTGATTGGTTTTGGCTGTATTTGTATAGACATAACCTACAGAGAAAGATGGAGATTTCTTCTTCTTTCTTCTTTTATAGCAGAATTCTAATTTCTTTCGTGCTTGTTTGCTGAATAGTGAAGACTGTGGGCCGATTTTTTTGAAAATGCCATAATCATTGACATAATCTGTGTCCTTATACCATGGATAAGATTGCTTTCAGGGTACAAGAGATAGGATTTAATATAACCTAATGTAGGAGAAACATTTCTGATTTTCATGTTCTCTATGAAGTTTTTCTCTCACACACTGAGTGACAGTATCTGTTTCAATACCCCTTTGCTGCTCCTCGGGAGATGCACAGCTGAGCAAAGAGTACTTCCTGCTTTAGAGAAGCACTGTTGTGTTGTATAGGAGGCAGACCCAGAAATCTAAACCTCTCTCGGAAGAGATCAAAATGACCGTGAAGAACCTTATTGCCTTCAGAGTGAAATGCAACAACACTTCTTTGACCTAGACTTTCTACACTGACATCAGTTAACTTTTTGCTTTTAACCTTCCTCTCCCCCAACCCCCTCCCAGTGAAAACACAGATTGAACAAAGAAAATCTGAAAAATAAAGTCCAGTCGATGGAAAATAGGGACTAGAGCTTTTGGAGGAACTCAGAGTGGTAATGCTGAAGCAATTCTTTCTGTACAGCAGTAGCTCGCTATACTTGGTGTAACCCTGAAGTCTAACAAATACTGACCTTGTCTGTAAAAGCAATACATTGTTTTTAAACATTAATTTCCTATTCCTGACAGATAAGATGAAAAGTTAACAATACATTAAGGCTGTAAAATGTTGGCCAGAGTTTAGATTTCACCTCTGTTTAACTTTTTGTCAACAGATTGGCATTTTTCTCCTCATTCAGAGCAGTTGGGTTTTGCTTTCAGCACTGAGTAATAGCTCTTAGATGCTCTCTCACGCAGAGATTTGAGTAAAATATTAAAGCATTGATAACACTCTTATTATCAGAAAGACATGGCCTATGGGCTCAAAGGGAATCTAAAACAGCTCTTCTCAGTGCAATAAAAGAATAGTTCTACATTATCTGGCATGAAGTTCCCACATATATTACTTAACCAGATCATTGCATGCCGGCCTGTTAAGTCTTTCCGAAATGGCTTCCTTTCAAGAAAACAGTGCCCCAGTGTAAGATATCTTAGATAACACACTGGGTACAAATTACTGTTTGTGCATGTTAAACAGCAGATTCAATACTCCCTGAGAGAGGCCTTGCTGGTTCAATAAGGTGACAGAATCATGCCACAGGGATGTAAAGAGTTAATGACGTTAGCTAGGGGCTATGTTTCATTTACAGTACTTTGCTCTGTTCTGTGCTGGAGTTAAATGCAGTTGAAACAAAGTTAAGGCAAACGCTGAATATCAGTCTATCCACTGAGCCAAGGAGATCCATTTATTTTTAATTGAATTAAATTGCTCACAAAATGAAAGTAGCATACTTTCATTAATATTTAATTACTTACAGTGTTAAACAATGATCACAAAGAAAACTTTGCTGCTGTCTTTTCCGTCCCTGCTTTTTTTATTACTTTGTTACATGAGATACTCCCATTAGCTTTCCTGTGCCTTGAATTTAAAGACCATCCAGGCTGATTGGAGCTGAAGAGGTGTCCTAGGGAAAAACAATGGTTTGATGCTTCCCTGGAGTGAGTGGAGCTCCACCCGTGGAACATTGTGAGGATATGCCAGGCAGAAAGTATCCACACTCCAGATCTCAGAATGGAGAGGCGCGTGAGAGAGTTTCATCCAGAAGCCAAGAGACATTATGATGGCAGTGTTCCAGCAAGTTAAAAGAAGAGGGAAGGGAATTCAGGAACTTTTTCAAAATTTCTACCAACTCTTTAGTTGATTGGAGAAAATAAAAGGGCTGGGGGGATGTCTTATTAAATTTCAAAATATGAAATTTCTTCAGTTTTGAACTTTGAAAAATTTAAACCATCTCTGATCCTGACACAACTTAGCAGTGCATCGAGTGTGATACTATAGACTTGTCATCTATGTGTAACATTGAACTGAAGGCTATAGTCTTGTACTTCTCATATGGCCTGTAATTTTCCTAACTGAGGCATAGTCCTTGAGGGTTATGTAGACTTGACATATAGAGGCCTACAGACCTTTCCACATATGATGTCTAGCACAGCAAGACAGATGTGTGAAAAGGAGAAGGGTTGTGTGGTATCAGGCACTGGCAGGAATCCCTGCAGATGGGGTAGACCTGCTTGAGACTACTCTTCCAAACAGCAAGCAAACAACAAGCAAACATTTCTATGGAAATTCAAGCTTCACAACGTCTGTTTTAATTTTCACATTGGGCTGAATTCAGTTAAGAGAAAAGAGAAGTTTTGGGGTTCCACACAATTGTGCTGAAACAATTTTTATCGTGAGGGTGTGCAAGGTGGTAACCATGCATTTTAGCTGTTTTACTGCTTCAAGTCACATGTCCTGGCACCCCTAGATACAGCAGTTTCCACTTTGGGGAAGGCAGATCATGGCTGAAGATGCTTGAGGCCAGATCTTCAGCTGGTATAAACTGATCTAGTGTCTTTGTTTTCAGTGGAGTTATGTTAACTGACACCAGCTGCAGATTTGGCCATTGGCGTTTTGGCATACTGAGTTGAAGCTATGGCTTCTAAAAATTTCTGTTTCTTTGCTTCTTTCAATCAAAAGAAATTGCTATTACACCTTATGGTGTTCCCCTGAGACTTTCACAGTAATGGTACAGCTATAAAACAAGAGTGGTGATTAATGCCAGAAAGCAGTTCCTAAGTGAAGATGATGTGGCCTTTTCTACTTGAATCCCGTCCATATTATGAATACTGCTTGAGGAATTTCTCAGTGTCACATCATCCTGTTGTCAGTGTGTACTTCCTTCAGAAATTACTGACAAAACTAGAAATTGCCAGGTCTCTGAAACTCAAAATGTGAATGCAGAAAGGGCAAGTGGTAATGAAGGGTGAATCCCAACTTTGATTCTAATTGCACTATTAGGTAACTAAGGTGTTCAAGTGACAAAGTGTGATTTTCTCCCATGAAAGCTCATGCGATAACTTAAAGACTAACAAATTTAAAGTGCCACAGGACTCCTTGTTTGTTTTGCTGAGCTAGACTAACATGGCTGCCCCTTTGGAATCTGTAAGGAGTTCATATGTTCCTAAAAATCTATCTATCTATCCCTCAGGGATAGATGGGAAATGTTGACTCATAGGGGCTCAAGCTACAAAATGGAGGGCTTCTCAGGAGGAAAATAATTTCACTAAGAAACTCCAAGCAGCACATTTGCAGGAGATTATGCTACTTCCACTGTGGTTAAAGTCACTTGGCCTTTGGACAAATGCCTCATCATAACACCACCCGAGGTGTGCTATAATTGCCAAGAAATGCTCTACCTGTCATGTCGTATTGCTTAAATATTTATGGTTATGACATTTGATTCCTACACTCTATATGTCATCAGCATGTTTCACTCACACTAGATATGTCATCACCCACCAGGAACAGCTGACACTGAAGATTAAAGCACTTTCAAATTAAAAATCCCTAAACAAAGAAATGACATGTTAACAATGGTCTAGCATATTATAAATGAAATATACGATGATCTGAATTAATAGATTTAATACATTGAGATGACCCAACAATTTAATTTGACAAATGCTGTGCCTTACTTTAGTGTGGGTAAAGCAGAAGCAGCCAGGAACCTATGTAAATAATAATTTTCTTGTTTCCTCTTTATAAACTCTGTGGAGTTGGTAGGGAGCAGTGCATGTGTGTCCAGGGCAGAAGTTGTGTCCAGTTTCTAGGGGTGTAAAGTTGTTGCTAAGTTAGTTTGAACGAAAAAAAGTGCAGCTAGTTTGAACTAAAAGTTCATTTGAACTAAAAAAAAATGCACTTAGTTCAAACTAACTTTCCAACTACTTAGTTCAGACTAACCAAGTCCAAACTAAGATTTTAGGTGTAGACATAGCCTTAATGACTGACAAATTTATTAGTCCTTAAAGGTGCCATCAGACTTCTTCTTTGTTTTGCTATCAAAATATATCACTAATTGAAAATACAAACTAGTAGGTCTAATATTTTACTATTTTGGCAGTCAGTGATTTTAACCTTATTTCTAACATTCTTAAAGCAAATTTCTGTTCTCTGATTTGTCTGTTGGATATCTGATTCAGATAGTCAGCTCTCACTACATATGTGTAGCACCATGGACATCAATAAGTCATCCAGAACATGAGATTTGGGGGGTGCTATACGGATTTCAGAGAAGAATTCTGCTTGTAATATCAGAGAAGTGTGTATCGGTATTTTCACTCATGGATTCTGTACATCCCCCTCAAAGTAACTGAGACAATGCAAACATCATGTGACCTCATCTGGCACTGGCTCAGCAGAGTGGCATTGAACAGTTATGTATATCTGGCACACTGTGGCTTGCATTTTATGTGTGAATTTAAAATTACTAATTAGCTCACCCACAATGTCTGTGCATGCCCAGAGGTGGTCACTTGTCCACATCCACTGGCACCAGTAGGAACACTTTTCTTCCATGACCAAGTAAGCACTTGCGTCAGAGTCACTCTCTTCCCCAATTATAAAGTTATCAGTTTTTATGCCCTTCTCTCTAACAGAGGGGTTATCTGGGGGAGGGGAGGGAAGGTTGTTTTTGGCTGGAATTTCACAAGGCACAGGTGGTACAACCAGCTGCAAGATCTTTAGTTCTTGTTGGCTGTACACCAGCTCCTGGTCTTTTCACAGTTCTTTCACTGGTGGTGAAGGAGGAGGAGTGGCAGGAAGGGACAGTGGGCCCTTGATGATGTTGTTCAGCATCAGCAGCTGTCTCAGGTTGGCATTAAGCTCTGGAACAGTTCCTCAGGAGGTGTTTATGCTGAACCGTTCCCTATTGACACTGGACGCAGCAGCAAAAAGGGGACAACAGCTAAACCTTTGATATACATTTGAAAAGAATCTAAATAAAGTCACCCCCATTTCTCAGTTTCCCAGAGTGTCTCATCTTTTGCACTGTAAGCTCTTTGGGGCAGTAGCTATCTTTATTTTTTGATCATCGTGAAGCATCAAATGCACTATTGGTACTCAGCAAATAGGGACAGATTCTGTCCCTGTTACTCCCCATTACTGGATTCCCAGGGCTAATTGCTCACCAGTGTCTCAGAAGTGTTTGAAATTTGGCCCTGAATTCAGGGATCCCTGGAAGAGATTCTTTCTCTTATTTACAAAGCACGGTTTGATTCATGTTAGTATTCTCTTCACTTTTCAAGTTCCTTGTTGGACAATGTCACCCCTCTTCTGCAATCCCCTGACTAGGGCCATGTTGCCCTTTTGACATGGCAGCTACAGCTATATGAAGACCTGCCATTATTCAAAAGATTAAAAAAGAATAGACAAAGGGTAACATTTTCAAATGTGCCTAAGAAACTTTGGTCCCTAACTCACATTTGCAAGAATCACTTTGGAAAATGAGCATCAGTCTTCAAGTCACTCACACTTCTGAAAAATTTTCCCTCTGTTTTAGTTTCTGATGTTGAAAAGACTTTCCTGTCCAGTGTATTTTGGGAAGTATTAATTCAAAATCCCACAAAAATCAATTTCTTCTTCTCCTCCTTCTCCATTAGAAAATTAGCAAGGTAACAGTCAACATTTCTAAGAACTGATGTAAAAATCCTTGACTCTTAGCATAAGAAAAACTGACCTCCTTCAACACATAATATACAGAATGTGTGAATAAAGATGGAATGTAACATTTGTGAGATCCAGAAGCTACTGACAGCCACTCAGAGAACTAAGCACATGTATTATGACAAAATCACAAACTGCTGGCTTGGCAGATTCTCCGGGAACAGGCGGGGAAGGTGATAGCTGCTCGAAAGTCAGAGAAGAGATCAATATTGAATAAATCAAAACAAATATGTGATAAGTTTTGAGAATTATATGAAAAATTAAATACTAGAGAATTTGAAGCAAGTGACTCTCAAATTTCATGAGGTAGCCCAGCAGTCATTGTGATTGTGAGAAAGGAGGGGGAGTGGAACTATAGAATTAGGGAAGAGGAAATAATTGATGATGAGGATGCTTAGCATTTACATAAAGAGTCTTTAATCTGAGGCTCTCAAAGTGCTTTACAAAAAGAGGGCAACTATCATCCCTGTTTTGCAAAAGGGGAAACTGAGGCACAAACTGCAGCACTGACTTTATTTTAATCTTTCCAGTGAGCTGGTGGCAGAGTTAAGGAAAGGTCTCTTGATTGTCAGCCAGTGTCATCGTTTTCTTCTGTAGCACACAGCCTCTGCTACACAGGCTAGAGCACGTTCTCAAACATTTTTTCTGGTACCTACTTTGACAGTATTTCAGGCTGCGACAACTCTCCCTGAACAGTGATGACTCCCCCTCTGTGCCATCCCACCCTTACTTCTGCACTGTTGCTGGAGTGGTGCTCCTTTAAGTGTTGGGCACCCGGCCAGCAGCCGCTGGTCTCCAGCTGCATGGCTCTGAAGGGCTTCACTGTCAGCCATGCGCAGGGACCTCCCCATATTAATCTTGTGACCCCCCTTAGGGAGCCAAACCACCAATTTGAGAACCCCTGTGCTAGGACGTTTGGAATCCAGTGGGCCACAGCATGCTTTTACCTTTAAGAAATAGTACACTTGTGTCTTTTAGGAAAAGTTGATGTATCTTTAGGGTTGATATACCTTTAGGTCGCAATTTAGGAAAGCTGATGCTGACTTGCATGCTAAGGAAAAAAAGCCTACTGCATGCAGCAGTGTTTGCATTTGCAAATGGCAGTAGTGCAAGTAGCTTCCTACTTTTCAGACATAAAAATGGGGTTTGAATGGTTGCAAATATGAACATGCATAGATCCCTGTGTTTGTGTGTTTTTCAGTGTGGCAGTTAGCAGTTTACTCATGACGTTTGACTCATGTTTGGGGCTCTCTCTCAAGCCTGGGTTTATTGATTAGGATTACTGTTATTACAATGCTTAAAAAGTGAGCTAGGCATTTTACAAGACTGATAGATGTGGTTCCTTACCCAAAGAGTTCCCACCCTAATAATACATGTAATGTGTGAAGCCTCAGACCCTATGGCGATTGGGAGTCATGCATAGCTATTGAGCCAGAGTGCAGCATTTCACTCTACTGCTTTCTGTCAAACTATCTGCTCTATTATTAATCTAGCCATTTATTTCAACTGTCCATTCACAGGGTTATACTTCCTTGATTTAATGCTCTGCCCCATTCTTGTTGCCTCCTTTTCCAGGTTCCTGCATTCTCACTGAATCAAAGCACTGCAACTTGATAGAGGTCCACCACCACCAACTGTGATGACTCATTTCTGCAATGCCCTTCAAACTGCTTCACTGCTATTGCCTGACTTACACCCAATGTTGGAAAGAACTTTAACAGCAGTGGAATATATCCTTTGCACTGGCCCTCTGCACAGAGATGCAGTTTACCCTAAATGATTACCCAACTAGAAAAGATTAAACCGTGCAGTCTTATTGTAAACCGGGTAAGGATTCCTCAGGGAAGCTGTCTTTGGTGGTTCCAACATCCTGATCAGGTATCTGGAAATAATATACCCAAGATGTTATTTATTAATATTTCTTATTTATTTAAAATTTCTATCGGAATAGTGCCTAGAATCTGTATTCCAATGTGCTAGCTGCTGTACAAATATATATGCAGATACAGCCCTCTCCCAAGGAGCCTGAAAATCACAGCATTGCCCTCCCATTGCCTGTGTCTTTTCAGCTAGAGCGGTGATTGTAGATGAAGATTTTAGAAAATATTGTCTATAATAAAGAAATGAATCCTACCACTGATCAACTTTTCTTCACTATTTTTGTGCCCTTCATTTGTATCTTCGACACATAGCAAGTTGAGTGGTCTGAGCTGAATTGTGCTTTTTTCTGTAATTCAAGAAATATCACCAGAATAAGCAGAAAGTATGGATTTTAATTTATTCTTAACCAAGTTTATAAGATGCTGGAAAAATGAACATATGCCAACCTAAGCAGACTGAATTTCTTTCCCATTTCCTAAATAACCTTAGCTAATTCTTTCTGCAATCCTTTTAAATAAAATCTTTCTGCTGTTTCTTTGTAAAGCTATTCTTGCTACATTGAGTACAAATTTTACAGATGAAGATTAGAAGACAGTGAAGGAATGTATAGCAGTATCATAGTGTGATATTTATGGATGGAAGGTGCAGTAGAAATGCAACCTTTTATTATTATTTTGTTATATGTGGTTACCGGATAAATCTAGGATTGGATGAATTAAACTAAAATAAAACCAACAACTGGGTTTTGTTCCAGAAATTTTTCTTACTCTTATTTAAAAAAAAAATCAATTGATTCTAAATACGTATCACTACTGTTTCTGATCAGGAAGTCCTGGGAGGAGATAAAGTTTTCTCAGTTGTACCTGCTATGTGTATTTTCATGCAGGGCAGATCCAGTTTCTCTTCAGTATAGCAAAATCTTCCCCTGAAGCAAGAATCTTCTGATCCTAAAGTTTGGGCCCCCTTTCAGCAAGATTGATAAGCTCATACATAACATTAAGAGTGAAAGTAGTCCCATTGACTTCACATTTAGCACAGGCTTAAATGCCTTGCTGAAGAGGGATTTGATTTGTATAACAGAGTGGTATCCATAACTCTTGTGTATCTTAAGGCGGCTCTGTGAGTTACTGTGCAAAGAAAAAAGGCCAGACTCTCAGCTGATGTCAATGGAGCTGCCTCACTCTTGCTAGTACCAAACATTTAAAAATCATGAGTCAGGCCCCAACAATCATGAGACACAAACAATACATTGTTAGGGGGTTTTTTTCTTTACCTCTGGTTTCTGAGCCTTTAGGGAGCAATCATTTCTCTATCACCACATGGGCTACAAATGTGTTTTTTAATGAAAGTTGCAATTCTCATGTAATTATTTGATGCTGGTAGCTGGGGCATTCACAAAACAAACCAACAAAATATTGTGACACTCATGATAAAATCACTAGAATTGGTTACATGGACTTGTTCTAGCTCTGGCCTTAAAGAATTGTGACACTCTGTTCTAGTCTGTTCAGGTTCACATACTGAACTTCTCACAGCAGTATCTGGTCGTGTAGCCTACGAACAACTGCTAAGTGATCTGGACAGTTTCTCATCATGGTTTTCTTTAGGTAGAAGTCAGTGTTATTTTGCTACATTTATGTTCTTCTCCACTAGAGATTTAGTAACAGTTGTCTCAGAAAGGACCGTCCCATTTCTTATTAAGAAAACACCTTAGAAGTGTGAAAATTTGGAAATAAATATCTACACACAGGGCACAATTGACCCTTTGAGTGTGCCCATTAAAGTCAATGGGACTACTTTTGTGACTAAGGCTTAAAAAATGAAAAATTTCCAGATTTTCACACTTCTAAGTAGTTTTCTCACTTCACTCATTGTCTGCTTTCATTGCTTAGTATTAAGCTATTCTCAGATAGATGGGTGTAAATCCGCTGTTATCCTAGATTTATAGTTCTGTTCATATAAACAGAATGTGGCCCATCTTTTTTGCTTCAGCTCCCCATTAAGTTCTCATTGGTAGGAAGTGATGCTTGAAGATCTCAGCAGTGTGTAGCTTGGTGGCTGGGCTCCCAGAAACTGGAACATTTTCCCTGATATCATTAGTGCTGCCATGCAATGCCTGCAGACACCAGGGGAACATCCATCCCTCTGCAGAGACCTATACAGCACTTAAGCATCCTGGGGAGCTTAAGTGGGCCGTTGGGTTTGCAAGGGCCTTGTCCTTACTGTCTGCAAAGTAGTGGGTTTCATCCACAAAAAGGAGGAAAACAAAGAACAGCTTATTTGCTCTTCCTCTGCTAGACAAATGTGACTGTCTCATGGTGAGTGACAGAACTGACTGGGACATAATATTTGATCTGATTTTTCAGATTTTTAAGGAGATTTTTGTATGTAAGAAAGGGTTTCAAGAAACAAAACAAACATATTGCTAGCCTGGTGAATGTTCCTCCAGTACTGAGAATGCTTTCTTTGCCCTCTCTTTCCAGTGTGCTGCTCCAAATGACATCATTTTATCTTCTCCTGGCCCAGAGATCCTTAAAAGGTCCAATTCTGTGAAGTCCTGAATCTTCTCTCATGATTTCAATGAGAGTGCTTACCCTTTGCAAGGATCAGGCCCCAAATTCCCCCAGGAACAGTCTGGTTCTGGGACAGGGAGGTGACTGCAGTGATCGGCACTTGTGATTTCTCCCATCAATGGTATGGAATATTCGTGATAATGATCATGACCTCAAATGCACAATATAACTCAAGTCTTTAAAGCCTCACTTAGGGTCAGAGATGGGTCCTCCCTGTGTGAGTGCATGAGTGGGGAAGGGAGTAAGGCGCTTCCTTACCATTCTTGGGCCAGGAACAAAGACTGTTCAGATTCCCACATAGGAACATAGTTCCTGCTTTCTCTTAGTGCTGTCATAGGAGGTAGGAACCTAAATGGCTGAACTAAGGGCCATGACTGCCATTTTCTGTACTGACTGGCCTACAGAACTAGTCATATGTAGGATGAACAACAATATGGTGCTCCAGAAGGCCTCAAGAGTTGTTTCACGTCAATCAGTCAGAATTCCCGCTGGACAGTTCAGCTGCAGAACAGACCTTCATGACACTTGAAGGCACATAGGGCAGAACTGACACTTTGCATATACCCACTGAAGTCAGTGGGACTACTCATATGACTAAGGCTTGCTTAGGTGAGTAAGGCCTGCAGGATCAGATCACTTTTTTGTGTGTATGTGTCCAAAAATATCTCCACCCTAATCCACCTTCAAGATTCCCTTTTTAAAATGAACCCATTCTCAGCAGACCGTGCCAACAATAATGAAATCCAAACCAACGGCAATCGCAACAGCTCCCCCCTCCCTCCCAAACACTTGACCCTCCTTGCCAAACCAGTATCTCTTGCCATGAACTGAAAACCAGCAGCATCACTTGATTTCATTTTTGGTAATAGCAACAACGTAAGTTTGTATCCCAGCTGACAAGGTGTTAGTGAGTGCCAGCCTGTGGGATCTGAAATTGCCAAATTATAGCAATCTTCTGCAAAGCCAGGATTTACAATGGAAATGCTGACAACCTTTAACCATAGACACACTCATTCTACACTTTATTGTGTATAAGCCAATGAAATGGAACTTCTTTCCTAAGAAGTGGAAAAAAAAAAAACAACCTGCCTTGCATTAAAACACACATTTGAGCATCTTCTTCAACTAATTTTACTCTTTCAAAGCTAATTTTGTGGTGTTTTGTTGTTGTTGCTAATCACATTCAAAGCATGAGATATAGGGGATAGGATGAGGATACATAATAATTACAGGCCTTGCAGGACTGTATGACCTCACACAGCACAAACATGAAAAAACAAAAAGGGACAATGAAAGAATAGTAGAAATTTGTCCAAGGAAAAAAACACATTGCAAGTAAGTAAGTAAGTAAGTAAGTGTGTGTGTGTGTGTGTGTGTGTGTACAAAAATGCCCTTTATAAAGCAATCAAACCCAGTTTTCAAACAACTGGTAATGTTAAAGTTCATTTTACCACTACCAAGTTGTATTTTCCTTCCACTACAAACTGACCCTAGGAGAAGAGGAATAATGGACCAGGAACCTATAACAGCTATTCTGTGTGAAACAGCCAAGTAAAGGGCAAACATAGTTACGCAGTAGAATCAATCATTGAACCCATCAGTGAGAATGACTCTCATGCCCCCACCTTCTTCTATATGCCTAAGAATTTGCCATATTCAATCTTTAGGCTCTGAACCCAAATGACCTTTGAAAGTGAATTTATGATCATTTCATCGCACTTGCTATTAGATCACTTTCTAACAAATAGGAATGAGAAATATATGGCAGAAACGGCAACAGTACATTTCCAACTAATGGTTAAAATGTCAGGGTAATAACATACAAGAGCGTTCTGCCCTCCAACACAAAATCAAGTGCAGCTTCACAAGAGCTGTCGCCATTCCACTTTAGTTAAAGACTTGAAAGCTTCCTTCTTCCCCGGGCAGGGCTGCCGTTTGGAATCTGCAGCCTCTCATCAGGGCTCAGTTTGCCAGTACTGTACTGTACTTCATTAGGCAGCTCTATTTAATGGCTTCAACAAAAGCCATCATTTTAGCCCAACTGCCTTGACTAAATTAAAATTTTCAATCTCTGTTTTAGTGTTCTGCAACTGATGTAGACATAAGCAAAACCGGTCAACATCTGCCAGTGGGTTGGCCAAAAGTTCGGTAAAGATGTACTTCACATTTCTGAAGCATGTGCAAAGTAACATCATCCTAATCCTCCTGAGAGCTCTCATGATTTTACTTCACCATTTGTTCAGACACACTTTAGCAGCATATAAGCCATACAGTTGATTCTCCCCTTGGTTGCAGTTTTATCTGTAGTGTCATTTTGAGTAATTGGGGTATGGTAGCTGATCAACTTTCAGGTTTCTCATTGGCAGAAAGGGACCGTATTGGCACCAAGAAAGAATATGATGGGTCCTCTCGGTGCCTGAGCAAGTGTCCCTCTTTTGCACTTGGCTACCCAAGGCCATTAGAAAATAAGCTTAATAAAGCAACTAAGTGTATACATCTTAACTACTCCCAGTCAAGGGGATGCAGATATAGAAGAAATATTTTAAACCAATATGAAAGATGGTAAATGTCCATATTTAGTCAGTGATCTGTGAAAGTTTTTGAATTAGTTTTTAAAGCTTTGTTAAGACCAGAACGCACAGATGTTGAAAACAAGTTCAGATGTAGCGACAGATGGTATTTGATTATGAAGCAGACTGTTCATATAATACAAAGATGCTGCTTCTGCCATACACAAGTAACTGCAGAGAGTGCAGTAGAAATTTTGGAAGGCAGAGCAGTTCAAGAGGTTCTTTGTGCAGCAATAACTTGCACATTTTTCCAGCCGTGCGAGAATTGGGATAATTTTCTTCCTTTTACAGTCAACTCTTCCCCCCATGCCCCTTCTCTTCTCCCCAGTTATATAGCAACCTTTCACCGTTCAGATTTTCTTCTCAGAAGTCAGTCAGTTTAAGGGTAAAAGAAATTTCAGTTCTATTGACTGAAGAAGAGTTCCTTATGGTTCACAATGACCAATAAAATAAATAACATCAGAAATTATATATTTATTTATTTATTTATTAGCTGTTCAGAAACTGCAGTGACTCAAGTACCAAATCCTGGAAAAACCCCTGACTTTACCAAGGCATTCTGAACACACATAACCACAGAGCATTTGGGTATTTTATGCTGGGAGCATCCAACATTGCGCTTTACT
Source organism: Podocnemis expansa (assembly GCA_007922195.1). NCBI lineage: Eukaryota > Metazoa > Chordata > Testudines > Podocnemididae > Podocnemis > Podocnemis expansa. Next base: position 33,166,619 of record ML682004.1, on the reverse strand, counting down.
GTTGCAAGCACCATTTTCTTGTCATGGGCCAAAATCCTGTACTCTTTCCCTCATTTCAACGTGATACTAAAACAAAGCGGCAGTTCTGGAAATGTTGATGATCTGCCTGCCTGGCTCAGTAATATAATTTCTGGGAATAGTGTCCCATCTTCCTGTTGCCCCCATCCGAGAGTGTGCCCTGGCAACGGAGGTTGTGGGGGAAGCATCAGGAGTTCCAGCATGAACAGACTATGTTTATGTAGTTCTGCTACACTGTGCTGTGAAATCAATCCCTGTGCTCTACGTGCTTATAATATCGAGGCTGCCTCTTTGTTTTTCGGGGTGGAATAAAGTGTGCAGTCAGCAATAAATTGTGCTCCGCTTCTTTATATTGTCGGTGGGGGGGGGGGACCCTAAACTTCCCTCACAAATGGGAGCTAAAAGTTTGAGGGTGGCCAGGTCTGAGATTTTTCCTTCAGTCTGTTACTGAGGAGGGCTCCACCCTGGACTTTGGAGCTGGCTAGGTGCTTTCATTGTCACGTCTCATGTTCGTGGCACACTGGTGCACAGTATGCCATGGCTATGTAAGGGACGATGGTCCCTCCTTGGAAGCACTGATGTGCTAAGGAAGCCTTTGTGCAAAGCCTCAATTAAGAGGTAGTATGCAGTAGTGCTGCAATAGGAGATGCCCGGGAAAGGAATTGTTGGTCTAGGGCTGTACAAGGTGCAGCTTATGTCAGCATGCAAGCTGTCTCTGTGCATGGATGGAGGTGGAATCAAGGTTTTGCTGCTGCACCCACTCCCTCTTGATTTGCGATGAGGAGTAGTGACCCTGCAGAGCCTGCTTGTCCACCATATAGCCAGTTTCTGTGATCTGAGCAGCCCACACAGTGATTTGGGGGTGGGGCATGACATATGGAGATCTTTATTTCCCTGAAACATGGTGCCATGTAAGGCACAGCACTAGCGTGTCCCGCAGTGCGTTGGGGCTCCTGTTGTGATGGTGCAGGACCACTGAAGTCTCTGGAAGTTTCTGTTGAGGCACTATTTCTTAGTCACCAGCCCCTTCCCCACTCTGCAGAAAGTGAGGAATAAAGGACACAAGAAAATCCTCAGTGACAGTAGCAGGTAAATGGGAAGCACCAATTTCCCTGTATCTCCTTAGTTCTGGGAAAGCACATCACTGGGTAAACAATATTTAAAAATATTGACTCCGGTAGATCACAGAATGCAAAGGATGCCAGAAAGCAGCACTTATATTAGGAAATAAAACTGGAACAGCAACAACATGCAGATTGCACAATTTAAAATGGGGGCTTTTCAAGGGCTGGCCATGAAGCCCTTGTTCAGACTTGTTAACAAGTAACAGTAAATGTTAATAAGTAACAGTGAAGATTGGCCTTATTCTCAGTGAAAGACTGGGGGGGGGGAGGACAGGGGGGTCAAGATAGCTGGGTTCTATACCTGGATCTGCAACTGAATCATCATGTGATCTTGGAACAGTCATGTCACCCTCTGGTGCCTCGGTTTCCCCATCTGTAACTTGAGGATAATAACTCTTAATGGTCTTTATAAAGTACTTCCAGATCAGTGGTTGATTGGGGTAAATATTAGGGTTTGGTTTTTTTTTTTTTCACATCTTAAAGCTCAGTTGCTTTCTCAGTATTAGCTTTAATCTAAACAATCATAAAATGGAAATTGCATTTTACTTTGTGCTGTGTGCTCTCTTGCTGGCAAACTTTTAAACTTTATTACAGATGGGTATGACCTACATCTCTCATCTAAAGCACCCCAAATTTTATTAACTAATCTCTACCCTTATAGCAAGTCGAAGCAAAGTCTGCAACAGGGTTGTTCCAGATGTAGATCTGAGTTTTTTGATGTGGATCCTGTCTATTAAATATGCCTACCACAACAGCCATACCTCTAACATGGAGAGATCACTGTTCCAAATGGTATCCAGTCAAACCAAGTCCTGTGTGCATTTGGACACCAACTGTGGAAGGTTTTCAGAATCCAGCATATTAGCTAATTATTGAAATAAGAATAGTCACCATTATGAAAAAGGATCTGAAGTACAAAATTCAGGGTGTTTGGACTTGAGATTTTGATTGGAAGGGAACGTTAATTTCTTCCTTTAAAATGTTGGACCAAATTATTGAGTTTATCAGCGATTTCCCTTGGTTTTACATGTGCTCGCATGAATTATCCTAGAGTGCTGCATACTAGGGTTGTTTTGTACTAAAAGGTGTTAAACACTTGTAATAAATATTTTTTTTCCTTATTTCCCCTAGGACACAGCTCTATCTCTGGTTGGTGAAGCATAAAAAAGCGCTGTCATGCCCAGTTTTAATAGGCAATAGGATTTTAAGCCCCAAGAGTTGTTTCACAGTCTGGCAGTGACCATAATGAAACTGGTCACAAGACTTTCTCCAACATGCATTCTCCCTTGTCACTTCCCACAGCTGCCTGACTAGCGTCTCTCTTGCTGAGAACCTAAAACTGGTAGTATTTCTTTAACTACTGGTGTGCCTTTTTGTTGCCAGGCTATAGACCCAAACATAGTTTAATTTTAAAGAATAAAATTAAACTGTGCATTCAATTAACGTCCTTTGAGCATGAATAACAGCTCATTTTCATGTGTTTTGTGATGAAGCAAATAGCTTATTTTAACACTGACTCCCAAATAAACAGGAAAGTACTATTATTCACTTGACTAGGATTTATTCATAAAAAATGCAGTCCCATGCTCTCAGACATTGGACAGAGGGAAGTGCTCGGAAATTCTGTTTTTTGCATGGGGCTCAGTGTTTCACTTAGTTTTGGAAGGAGACAGGCTAATCTAAGCCTAACAGAATTCAGTTGGATGACTAAAATATTCTGCACTGCTCCTTTTACCTACTCTAGATGCATGTACATTAAAAACCCCCTCAAAATGAACCATAAATTATGGTCTTTCCTCACCCATCAATCTTTTAATTTCTCTCATCCTCAACTTTCTTGAAAGCCTGTGAAGAGTGCTAGGCCTCACAATATGCCCTGAAAGGCAAAGGCTCAGACTGAACTATGTCTACACTGCATTTGGAAGAGAACAGGAGTGACTCTTCCAGCCCACTAATGACTGTGTAGGCAGCACTTTGAAGTTGTGTCTTGGGTGAGAAGTTGGGGAGGAGATGGACGGAAGGGAGAAATGTCTGAACTCGGACTCCAGCCCAAGCCACAACTTCAAAATGCTGCCTATACAGCTATTTTTTATTATGTTAGCACTTAGTTTGAGCCATCCTAGCCCAAGTTTATCATCACAGGCTGGGAGGCTTGCTTCAAAATACAGTGTAGACTTATCCTTTGCAACCCAAGGAGAAAACAAGAACATGCCCCCTCATTTTATTTAAAAATTATGGTAACACAAAGTATGTTTTTATAGCTATTAAACAGAATGATTAAGCATTTTATTTCTGTCTATTTGTTTGTGTCACATTCTTAAATGTGGTACATCTTTTGAGCTGTCCTTTCTTTCTCACTCTCTCTCTCTCTTTTTTTTTTAAGGAAAAGTGATCAGCATTGAATCAGACCCTTTTTTGTGGGGAGAACACTGCAACTCTTCCCAAGGCATGACTTCTTTATTTGTCTTCGTTTCCAAAAGATGATGATAGATCAGCAACTCAACAGCTGATTTGCTATTCCTCTTAACAGAGAGGAAGACTGGGTCAGAATGATCATCTCCATGGAAATTGTATTGGGACAGCCTGGGCTGGGCATACATAGGGGTAGCCTTCAAGCGAACAAGAACAATTAACCCCTATGTGCACAAATCCCATGATGCATCATTCTGCATTCTGTCTCATAGACATTAGCGATAGAGAAAACCTACTAGGGCCCAGGGTTATTATTAATGATGGAAAGGGATTGCTATATTTGTGTTGGTTACAAGAAATTATTCCTTCATTGCGTTTTCAAATTGCAGGCTGTGTGTATCTAATTGGAAAGTTCCACTTAGTAGCACTGAGGCACTTCCAAATAGAGATGGGCTAGAACTGCAATAAGTGCCCTTGAACTTCTCCAAACCTACAAATCATTTGCAAGAAGTGGAATTTGCCTTGGGTACTTTGAAAGTGAAGGGGCTAGCTGCAAAGTTCCATATTAGATCTGAATTTCCCCAGTGGTCTGGGGCACCTGGATCCAGAGTTGGGACACATCTGCGCTTCGAAGTACAGGGTCAAATGAGAAACAGTGTTTTGTGTTTCAAAGAATATATTTATTTTTGGTGGGAGAATGTCAAGGCAGAATTGTGAGGTGCTAATGGCACTGTCTACAGAAAGGCCGAATGGATGGACATAGCCACCATGCGTCCAGCTCTGCCAATGCACTTCAGCTCTTAAGATCCTGAGGTATTAGTACCTGAGGGCTGTTTCTCCCAGATGTCAGTCTCAACAAGAGACATACCATCCTCTCTGAGCTAGCAAGATCTCACTGTTTCCCCTCTTGAAAACAAACTGTACCACGTGATTTTAGTTTCTTCCAGAAGCCCTGGGTCTGCACTTAGCTGAGCAGGTGGCTAGCCTCCGTCTTTCCTTGCTTGTTTGCTCTTATTCGTTAACTACCCCACCAAGTATTTACCAGTTTCTGGGGTCCATAGCAGCTTCCTCCTGGACTCTGTGGCTGTTCTGAACCCACAAGTTTAAGGGCAGAGGATTTCTGCAGAGGGTGAAGTCAGTCTTGGTACAGCCATGCTGTTAAGTCACATCAGACCTCCATTGTCTATGACCCAGTTTTAACAGCCCCCAGAGAATTAGGCAATTCCCACATGACAGTCAGTTTCTTAAAAAATAGTCATGGACTGCAACAGAAAGTGCCATTGGTGTGGGGGTTTATAATGTGCCTAAGTGGGGAGGAAAAGGAGAACCACCAGGCAATTTATTTGCAATACAGTTTGAAGAGAACAGATCAGACCAAAATCACTCTTGGCCTTACGGGTAAAATTTCATTACTTTCAATGGACTTTACTCCAGGTGTGGAGCTCACACATAGCGTTATGACACTGTATCACAGAGCTGTTAAAGACCCACAGTTTTAGCTACAGGTGGACAGGTAAAATATTCATTTGGTAGTTAGAAGGAAAGCTAAGGGTGTACACTTTTCTCAAATCATGACTGTAGTAGAGGCTGAATCTCTTAAAAATCTGAAAAGAAATGAGCTTAGATGAAAAAGTATTTTCAATACACTTCTAGCAAAACAAAACAAAACAAAACTTCAGCAAATGTATTCTGAAAACAAACTACCCTATAAAAGCCCATGTATGTCAGTTCAAGGCTAATACAATGTTCAACTCACTTAAGATGAGGAAAATAAAGAATACATAAGTATTTTAATGGAAACCAATGATACATTCCAGCTTTGAATGCTACATTGTTTTTCTCATCTTAAAAAACAAAACAAAAGTCAAAACAACCAACAATCAAAAACAACTTCAGAAGTATCACAGTGTAAAAAGAACAATGAAAATTATTAAAGGTATATGGATGAGGAGAGAATAGCATGTGGAGGATTCTATTGTTTGGAAAGGAGGACAACTAACAAAGGTATTTAAAATAATAACAACATGATAACACATGGGTGCTGCTCCTTTTATGATGATGTAAAAATGAAGCGGCTATTCGATTAAATAAAAGGCAGAAACATAAACTACATCAGAGGAAATACTTCTTTATGCAGCATAAAACTAACTTCTGAAAGTGGATTTTCTCCCTCGAAAGCTCATGCAATAAATAAATTTGTTAGTCTTTAAGTGTCACCAGACTCCTTGTTTGTTTCGCTGTCACAGGACATTGTTGGGGGGGGGATGCACAGTTGGAAATGATTAAATGTTATCATGAAAAAAAGTAGTTTCTGAGATTATTCTAGCTAAAACTGATTTAAAGGGCTATCAGTTCTAATGCTTCAGGATCTGACCTGCACATCAGGCAGAGTCAGGGGAAAAGAAAAAACCCTTTGTGTGGTATTATATTACAAAATTACATGCATTAGGGAGGTTTTACATCTTGGCTAACGCCGGGGTAAGATACTGGGCTAGATGGATCACTGGTTTGAACCAGTAAGGCAATTACTATGTTTATGTGTTTAATTATAATGGCAAATTTAAAAGTAAGCACGTGTGTAAGTATTTGCATGATGCAGACTTTATAGGGTTTCTTTAAGTAAATGAATACTACTCACATGGTCAAAGTGAAATGTGTGTGTTTACAGAATCTGGGCCAATAGTCCCACAACAGCAGCAAGTTGTGGGAACTGAATATAGTTGTTTATTGCAGACATCCCAAATGACACAGGAGCAACATATTAGTTTTCTAAGCTAGCTGGCAGTTTTCATTAAAAAATAATTCCAAACGGGGAGGGACGGGGAAGTAAAATTAAATGGGACTCCAGTCTCTCCCACCTATATTTCAGTGATTCGCATTTTGTTATGGGACTAACTAAACTTTTAGAAAGAAATATAAACAATGGCAATGAGCTTGTCATTTATATTTTATTTTGCACAAGCTTGCATATATACTGCACATACATTCAGTTTAGAGAAGATGGAAGGCACACAAGGCAATTGAACTACTGTATCCTTTAAGTGGTACAAAGCAAAAAGGTAAAAGTCCGGAGAGTATACAAAAGCTTAAAACACACAAAATAAAATCCCCCCCAACCCCCTTTTTTCCTGTTTCTTTTTGTGTTTTTTTTTTAATTTAGTAGCTGCCAAGCTAAAATTGAAACTTTTTTTTTCAATCAATTGTCTACTGCACTTTTTTCGTATGGACAGGGGAATCTTATTGTTTTATCATATCATCAATGAATATTACAGTACATCCTTGGTAATACAAAATTGTACACCTTCATCAAATAAATTAGGATAAATTAAACCAATAAATTATGCAAAGTCTTCAGAACAATAGACAACAACAACAAAAAAATCCACAGCTGAAATTGCCTCTAGCTAAAAAATAAAATAAAAAAATCAAAAATTGACTTTATCAGTTCAGTTATTGTACTATCTTCAAATTAAAGGGTCTTTCTTACAAAAAAGAGCTTAATAATGCTATTTACAACATATTGCTAAATAATATAAAGGCAGTGTTTTGTCACTTTTGTAACTATATACATATGAGTAGTGGCTGGGACAATATCAATTTAAACCTTAACCTTTGACTCTTCTGGACAGCAATAACACCAGCCTAAGATGCATTTTTCTCACTCCTGATTTAATATCACATGGAAATAATATATTCTTGTTATAGTATCTTTCTTCATTTTTCCCCCTACTGGAGCAGCACTTTAAAATTTGCATGAAGGAGAGATTTTAGGTAAAATGGAAGCTAGTTGTTTCATTGCTTCTATGTAGCCCAGTATAATTGTGCATTTTTGAAGGTGGCTGCTTAGGAGAGAGGTGATCGTGGCTCAGATGAAAAGACTAAACAAAAGTCACAATGCCGCCACCTTTCATACACTAAAAAGGTTATACCTAAGAAGATGCAAAGGTTAAATACTGGTTTTCATCCCAGCTCTAAATATGAGCATTTTTAGCTTCAGTTTATAGATGGTTTACAACCAACAGTTCTACAGAAAACAAAATTGCATTTCCTTCAACAGAACATTTAAGTGCAATACAGTAACTGCTTACTCATATAAACCAGTTACATTCCTTAAGGGGAGCTTTTTGAAAACAATGCTTATTGGAATTTTCAAACACAGAGTTGGTACCAGAAGGAAACATTTGCACTATTAACACCAATGATTACTATATAATACACATGGCAAATATAATTTTTGCTTTCACTTCTCATGTACAGTGCTCATTCTGGGGGTTTTGTAAACCACTTTCCATTTTTTCTATATATATAGATATCTATCTATCTATCTATCTATCTATATATATATATATATATCTCCATCTATCTACCTTTCAATGATGCTGGTGAAAATCCTATCTTTAAAGCCAGAAAATCTTCACCCTTATTTCATAGTTAATATTAACCTGTGGAAAAAACATTTTGCTATTAAATGACTTCATGTACATAGAAAAAAATTTGTAATTGGACAGAAACTGCATCACCTATGCCCTTGACATCTGATGAAAGAGACTTATCTTTTAAAAGTAGAGAGCTGGATTTTCAAGAATGCTTTCAACTATCTATACAGTTACTGTAGTGTTTCTTATAAATTTTAACAGATGTTTTCAGAATGTAGTTATTAAAATCTTACACCTTTCTGCAAGAACCATAAGATTGAATATTTACATTGCTTTATAAAAGTTCCCCTCAGTTTTTGATGTCCACCCACATACCTGGTACAGTAACAAAGATTCTGCAAACTTAAAACACTTTTAATTAAATAATACTCAGAGGCACAAAGCAAACCTCAGGAATACATGGGTGAACACTTCCTTAAATAATTACTACATTCTAACATCTTCCACATATTTACCATTTCATGTGAAACGTTCCCATTAAACAACCAGAGATACAGTAAGAATTAAATGTTTTGTAATTTCAAATAGAACATTCTTTTCACAAAACATAACAAATGTCTAAAATAGGTTCTTAATCTAGATAGGAAAAAGGTAAGCTTTTCACTTCATACTCATCTTTTATATGTGTATATACATACATACATATATATATATGTAATGTCTATATGAGTGTATATGTGTGTGTATATGTATACACATATATTATGTATGAAATATTGCTTCTATACTACTTTTCAATATGCTAAGAAAACACAAGATTTGCACCACAGTTACAAAAAATTGGCTTCTACAAGAATTTTCAAAACTTGAATGCTGCTCAAACAATTGAGGAAAAAATAATTTGCATTATCAAACTGTTCTAAAAATTCTCTTCTTCAAAAACGTATTCTCCTGCTTTGTTTTTTTTATTTTTATTTTTTAAAAAGACACAAAATATGCATAGCTATCAACATTATGTCAAACAGCCGGAAAAAAAAATCTAGTGTTTATTGCAGCTGTAGTAATTGAAAAATAATATTTAAAGGATGAAAATTGTAAGCCACAGAAGGCACAAGAACAATTGTACTTGTGGGGGGGACTGGTATTTTGAAGGATTTTTTTTTTTTTTATCCTTCCGCTGGTGCATTTAAGGTCTAGGCACAGACTACAACCTCAAGTTTATATGCAGAAATAAATCTGAATTAGCAGTAAATGAATGGCAACATGGGATTTGTACATGGATTTTGAAATTCTTTCTCTTCATGAACTTTTTTCATTACAATACAAGTAGCCTCCTGCCTTTTAGCCATTATTTTTAAGTAAATGGTATTGAGACTGTGTGTAGAGCCCTGCACAGATACAAATCTGTGGATCCATATCCAATCTGCATTTGCAAGAAATGGTCCGCGGATATCCGTGTTGTATCCATGGATGCGGATATAATGCAGATATTCACATATTTGCAGGGGTCTAACTGTGTGTTTGACAGATCCTGATTTCTACTTATAATTTAGTAAGAGTTATGCCATATATTTCATTGGGAGGCACAAAGGCAACATGGCTATAATGCAGTAAAATCACCATAACTGCAATGATCCAATTTTTTTTTCCAGGTCAAGGAGCTGAGATGTATTTTTTCTTAAAAATGAAATTTACACTCTTCATTCCTATGCCTTATTTGCTATTGAGATTATGCTATTTATAAATAAATAAATAATGTAACATCTTGTGTTGAGTACACAGTTTCACTTATTTAGATTACGAGAATCATATCACAGCCAAAAAATAAAATAAAGTAATAATAATAAAATATAATAAAAGTAATGGTTATATCACAGATCAAAATGGTGTCTAGTTGTGTGTCCATGTAGTATGACTGAAGTATGGCTTTACTTTATTACATCCAAGGAGACAAATGCAGTGTTATATTTTGTATTGATGGGGTTGCCAGTGAAGAATTAATTGTATTAGAACTTGAGCATTTTATGCCACTTCCTCCCATAATACTAATAAGAAAAAAGTGCACGCACGCAATTTTCCTTCTTTCTTTCATTGAATTGATTGGATTCACATCTTTACAAAGTGTGATAGTTACCAAATCGTGCACAAAATAAAAGAATGACACGTGCTACCTAGTGGATGGATGCCTACAGTATTAGGTACTCACAGGGAGTTTAAGATCAAGATTTGTTTTGCTTCTAATGCATAGTGAAAATTTTGGCACTTCATTCCATGCTATTGTCTGCATTGCCTATACTTCACAGATACTGCCAGTACTTGAAAATAATGACAGGGCATCGCAGGATTGTGCTGTTTAATTTGAAGTCAGCAGGTTTTTAAGGCTGTGTGCTGACAATAATTGCTTTCATACATTTCTGTCTATCAGCAGTATTTGTAAATGAAGTGAAATTGCAGTGGTCAGGTCAGCTCTTTAATCACATGGGTAAACTTTCACTCTCCAAAGTCAAAATGCAAATTGGAAATAAAGTTAAAGAAATAAAATTTTGATGCCCAAGATGGTCAAAATATCAGTGGCTGATTTGTAACTTTCTCTAGATTTGTATCAAATTACCTATGGGGAAAACACTATTTAAAATAACAATAAATTCTTACTGCATCTGTGCAAAAGATGACAGAGAAAATAACAAATACACAGTGCCATAGCATGTTTAAAAGCAACCAACTACAAACCATTGGACACTACATCTATTTGAAAATGTGAAAATAAAAAGGAGAACCACTGAAGAAAACACAAAAACTAGCAGCTAGCTTTCTTGCACTACATTGACATATTGTGTCATACCATTCATATGAATCCAAAACTTCCATATACTTTACACTACTCATTTTGGTGAACACCAGCCTCTCCTTTCGAAGGTAAGCATGGCACTCTGATCAGATAGATTTGGTTTTAATGCTGCAGTTACAGTAATGCAAAAATTATATCTGGTGATATCAACTCTGCATAGCCAACAGTACACTACTGTAATTTTTGTGTATGGTTTATTGAATTTGTTTAAAAAATGTTATGTTTACACTTGCAACTAGGTAAAGCTTGATTATATTTTACAGCTACAAACAAAGGTCCCTTTTGTCTCAGCATTTTTGGGATAAAATGTTTTCTTTTGTATGTAAAGGTAGTTCAAAAATTGCTTTTCAGGGCAAAATGCTAAATATCAAATACAGACAGCAATTCTTTTAATGCCTGGAAAAAAAACTGAGCAAAGACTAAATTTCAAGAGCCAAGTGCCATTTAAAATATGTCCAAGACACAGCAATATAGCATGATGAAAGGTTTTGTTTTTATATTATGGAGAGTGAAATGCTTCCGTTTTAGTAAGCTGACCATATTATAAAATTAGTGTGATTGATACATTATTGTGCATGAATTACTGCCCTCCCCCTGCAAGAATAATCTCTGTTTTGTGCAAAATTGCTTTGCCTCAATAAAAAAAAATATATATACCTGGCATGTTAATTACTGGTGCAGGGCACATGTTGTTCCTGTAAGGGAAAACTTGAAGAATAAGGTTGTTCTTTTGGATTTCACTGCTTGGAGTTAGAACCTAAAATGGATGTTTGTAGTTTTTTGAAATATGAAACAAAATCTACCTTATTCATTAAAAAGCAAAGTAAAATAAAATATAATAAAGCTCTAAGCTTATGAAATAACTTCACAGAGTTCAGACCTTTAGCAGTATAAACATAATATAATCTTCATTGTTTGTAATATTGTGCCGTGACATTAGTCTCACTCAGACAAAATGCCACTTTGCAGCAAGCAATAAATCTGACAAAGCATTTTTAACATAATGCCCTAACTTTCTAAGACAGGCTTTTACACACTTCAAAATTCTTTTCCCTGAAAATTAACCCCATTTAGTCTCCAAATGTTAAGGGTCTTGGGCAAAAGTAAACTGACGGGTGACGTAAAATAACAATCCCCTTCTAACTGATTAAAAAAAAAGCCCCCTGTAGTCTGATTTCATATGTATATATATGTATATAATATACATATATATGAAATTTAAAATAGAGACATACACACAACTCAGGCATCAAAAGGGGACTGCTACTTTTCATACATTCATAAATAGTTTTTGAAATCTCTACTCATGAAGAAGCTCTTGTAGGCAGTTTGGGGATTTGAAAATCTCAGGGACCTCACTGTCCAGCTTACAGATGACCTTGTATATGGCCTTCTTCCAGGAAGGATCAACATCTTTGCCTGCGATAATGGCATTGAAAAACTCTCGTAATGTGATCTGAGCCACTTCCAGGAATCTCTCTGGAACCTGCTGATACAAGGAGACAATAGGCATTAATAAAGTTTTCAGTTTCAAGTCTCTGGTTCTTCAAAGGAAACTGAGCTAAGGTCTTACTTTCAAAAAGGGGCTTACATAGCACCTGCATTTTCTAAATATGGAAGACTTCTCTTCTGCAATGCTATTTATATATAGTACCATAGTAATAACTTTTATAACATGTGTTAGATATCTTTTTAACGTCCGACCACAGAATGGAGGTGACTAAATGTTAATGTCTGGGTTTAGATAGTGAGGGATTTGTAAGATATAATTAGCAGAGGAAGAGAGTGCAGGGAAACAGCAGCAATTGTCTTAAAGGAGATAAATCTCGATGTGAAGTTTTACCCATGTACTTATGAGTATAGCATCTGCATGAGAATTAATTTGAAAATTATACATGCATTGAAAGGTGCACAGACCCCTGAATTTCTGTATTTAACTTTTGTCACAGCTAGTGCTGAAAGCCACAAAGAAATAGGATAGCCACAAATGGCTGTCCATAGATGAAAAATCAACCAATCAAGCCATCAGCTAACGGCCTGATTCTGTAGCTGCTTTGTGCATGAAATGCCTACAAGACAGCCACCTGGAGAGCCATTGTGGTCTTCCTTTATTCCAGGAGCCTACCAATAAAGACTAAAACTTATCAATGGGAGCATCGTGCATGAAGTTGTCACAGAACTGGGCTCTTGTCTAACCCTGTTTGTTTTCCAAATGTCAATCTAATTCTACAGGTAAGTCAAACAGCCAGCTAGGGACTGTTTGTAGGGGTGTGCCATTTCCAGAATCCCCAGAACCACAGATTTCCTGACAACCTATTTTTTTGCAGGTAACTTGCCATAACTAGTTCACCTGAAACTGCCCTCATCCTCCCCTTCTTCTTTTTCTTTTTCTCTTTTTCCTTCTTTTACTTATGTTTTAAAAAAACTAGGAGAAACTTAGGTTTGTATAGAAAAGGTCTCTTAATAATAGGAATCAGTACACACACAGTAAGAGGAGTTCTCAGAGCCCTGATCTTGCTGTGGG
>ML682004.1:33130817-33148317 GCA_007922195.1 Podocnemis expansa | reverse complement strand
GTTCTGCCACCCTTCCTCAAATCAAGTAATTTCTTGAATAATCCCACTGATTTCAGCAAGATAAGGTACTTCTTCTGAAAAAGGCACTATAATGAGACCCTGTTTTTCAAACGCATCTGTGCAAACACAATGTAGATTTGGTAGACAAACAAATGATTTCAGTTAGATTTCAGAAAATATTAGTAAAATCAACAGGAGATTAATGGCTTCTTTTAAAATTTCAGTAATGGTTAATGTGAACCATTGTTTGCTAAACTTCCAAAAACTGAATGAGCTTTAGAATTACTTATGCACATTTTAGACCAGATTCTTAAATCTTCTTCAGAGATTAACAAGCAAGGAGTCCTATGGCACATAAAGACTAACAAATGTATTTATTGCATGAGCTTTCATGGGAGAAAATTCCACTTCATCAGATGCTCCCAAGAAAGCTCATGCGATAAATAAACTTGTTAGTCTCTAAATGCCACAGGGCTTCTTGCTCATTGTACTGAACTAAACTAACACGGCTGCCCCTTTGGAATTCAGAGATTAAGGCATAAAACCTTTGACCTCTACTGTAGGAGTCTTTAAAACTTTTTATCTGATTTTTTTTTTTTTTTTAAGATCAGAGTCTTTAAAAACTTGGTCCTGTGTTTAGAAGTAGCAACACCAATACAACAGCCCGAATATTGTAACAGCTTCAGACAACTGGTAGGCTGTACCAAATGAATCTGAAGATTCTTCAGACAGGGACAGCTGGGCTATGCTTGCAACCTTTTCTCGTACTGTCTATGTCTAATCTGTGTTAAACTTCAGGTCCGTTTTCATGATTAGATTAACCATACTATGCCTAAAGATTTTGCCTGTAGTCTGACCAAAGTATTGTGCCAGAGTCAGATAATGTGTCATATTACTAATGTTCCAAGAGTAAACACACTTGTAGGAAACAGCTATAGTTCAAGGCTACACTTAAAAAAATAAATGTTTCATCAGTCTTAGCAAAGGAACAAACTGCAATAACACTGTATCATATTTTACAAAGCTTCAAAAGAACAATGTCCCGTTGAGTGAAATTCAGTAGCATTCTGTAAACATTAATTTTAGGAAATCAATAGACTCTGTGAGCTAAAGGCATATTGCAAGATAAACTGGCTGGAGTGCTACTCTGTCAAACAGATTTTAGTTTTCTCGGCTAGATAAAGACGGTTTCAAAATGGGGTAACGTGTTGCAACCAAGGTTTGAAAACTATGTGGCCTTCAGCAGGCTGCTTGTTCCTACTACAAAGCTGGATAAACATACTTTAAAAGTGATAAGATTGGGTCAGGATTGATTTTGGTTTTCAAATTTTATATAAGGTAGAATTCTTGGTGTGGGGGGGTTCTTTCTTTCTTTCTTTCTTTCTTTCTTTCTCTTTCTAAGTTTAATTATGAGCAGACATACACAAGTGCAGCACAGACCACTCAAGATGTCAACCTGCTAGGAGAGGTTAAATTATCCAGAAAGACAGCAATGATTTTTTTTCAACAGCAGGACTTTACAGATTTTTAAAATATCTTTATTCATGCTGACCTGGTGGGCAACAAGTCATTTTGCCAAATAGAGAAGCCAAAATCTCTAGCGGACTTGGGATCAGAGGTCTTCAGCTGGTGGAGGCTGCTCACGTTGCAGAATGGCACAGTGCAAGGTCGAGTTAATGGGAGGTAAACATGTTGGAGGGGGTGAGTGGAAAGCTGGCTAACTCTTCTAGCTTGATGATAGTCACAGCAGTGATGAGCTCCAAAGGGAGCATCTTACTCCAAGGATAACATGAAAACACTATCTGTTAGGGAAAGCAATGGAGACCCTCTCCAGGATTAAGAGTATGTCTGACAGCAGAGGGAGTACTCTGGGGGTGCAGAGTTTCAAGTTAAACAGCTTTTTAAGTATGCATCTGCCAGCCTGTGCAATCATAGATATAGTTAGGGGCTAAGAAGTCCTCATTTTATAGGGACAGTCTCAATATTCGGGGCTTTGTCTTCTGTGTGCACCTACAAGCCCCCACCCCTCATCCTGATTTTTCATACTTGCGATCTGGTCACACTAGACATAATAGCAACACAAAATGATTCAGTGGAAATGGAGCCTCTCAGGAAAAATAATAAAAAGGAAGAACAATACACATAAGTCCCTATAGTGATGTCAGGTTAATGATCTGACTTAAATTGACAGCAGCAATAAGATGCAGAGTAAAGGGTGTGATTTAGAATCATAATGTACACCCTCGCAGGGAGGGGGAAAAAAAGAGGGGGAAGTGATACTTGGGAAACTCCATGGCGGCCATCCTAGAGGACCATCATGACTGAGGGGAAGGGTATTTCAACCTGTCAGGCTGTCAGGTGAGCAAGCCATTAAATGTCTATCTGTATTCATCAGGAAACGGTATAACACCTCCAGGACATTTGTGTGGAGGGTCACATCTTTTCCTGGTGCAAACCACACCATCTCTCTGTTGCCACTGATCCCCACAGTGCCAGACACTGCTGCTACACGTGGGGCAGAATCTCTAAAGACGAGCCACAGAGTATAGAAATGGACAACCAATTCTTCCAAGCCCTGTGCAGTCATGAGTACCACCCTGACCCTTGCAGAGGCCACCCCTGCAGACTTCTTCAGTCAATGAGATTCTTGGGCCAGATAGAACTGGGGTGCTGACACTGCCACTTGTTGCAGCGAACAAATAGGCTTGTGTTGCTTCCACAATACATCTCCATTTGTCTGGTGTACCCACCAACTATTCTCTCTGATCGCATGATACGATGGCATGCACTTGGGGACAGGAATAGGTCGTTTTGTTGTTTCTTTCTTATAGATGTATGTACAGCACCTAGCGCAATGGGCTCTGCCCTACAAATAAATAAGAACTAAATCTTCAGGCTCCTGAGGAAGAAGTTGCTGAATAAAACCTATGAGGCTCCCTTACTGCAGCATTTGCCCAGCTCCGTCCATTCTACTATCCCACCAAGAGTGGCAGGTGCAGGGTTTGCAGCCAACTCCTGTGGTTCCACTATCTCCTCCATGCTGAGCTCTAGGCTTCCCATTCCTTCAAATCCACTTGCCTACAGCTCCATCTGCAATATTCTGCTCCACAACAAGGATGTTGCTGAGGGGGTATCAACCAAAAGTAATGCCACCTCAGATAGCGTTAACGTTTAGGGTGATTTCATGTAGGTTGGAGGGGAGCCATCTCGACCTGCCCATATGTGGATCCCTGGGCTTCAGAGGGACCCCTAGTGAGATCAGCTGCATGGTTCCATGATAGGAGACCTCCCTTTCTGAGTAAGCAGGCGCAGATCCAACCACAGAGCATGCCCTCTGCCATGGGGGGAACAAACACTGGCCTTGCACACTTAGTAACTGTCATGTTCAGACTTCTGTCATTACCAAGTCACTGCTGCTCAAAGCGGCACTCCTTTACAATCCGTTGTCTTGTTTTCCCAGGGTAGCTGGTGGACAGCTTTGCCTTTGCCCCAAATCCCCCCACACGTTTCAGACCGCCATCTCTTTTTGGGAGGAAGTAGAATGGCTGCGTGGGCCCGTCTTTGAGCTGTGAGTTGGTGTGGCAGCATACCAAGCAGGAGGCTTTGGCTTACACAAAGAATTTGGAGGCAGGTTTTGGAGTAAGTTGCTACACGTTTTGGCGCGCAAGCTGGGGCAGCATATGGCCCAGTGTTCTCAGTTTAAGTCTGACACTTAACATTATTTAACAGTTTCTGTGTTAGGTGCTTTATAAGGTAAAAGAAATTAACAATTTTCAGTTAATTAGATCACTCAATTGGCTGAACATTCTGGACACCTCTTAGGAAAAAATAGATTGGCTCAAGCCATGGAAAGGCTAATGCCACTTCCATTATCACTTATGAGGAGAAGGAGATATTTGGAAAGGATATTTTTATTTTAAAAATACAAATGAATAACACTGAAATTACTAAGCACTTCAGAACACACAATTTCCCCCAGTTGTGTCCTTGTCACAGATGAGGGTGGACCACTGCACTAATCTCAGTGACTTCTTCGTTGGAAGGGATACCTATGGCTGTACGGAGTCCACGCTAGCACTGCATCGGTGTTTGGGTCTCACTCAGTTTGTGCTGGCAGCATTTTCACCTGTAAGTGCTACTGTCTGTCAGTGAAATTAATAATTCATTCACTTATCAAGATGTGAAAATCTGGAATCTGATGCTCTTCTCACTCTAGGATGGAGGGGACACTTGAGCTATGTTCACACACAGGGGGTTATTTCGATACAAGTTGTTTCAATACAACTTGTATCGAAATAACACCTTATTTCGAAATAAGTTAATTCGAATTAACAGGTTGTCAATTTGAATTAAGGAAAAAAGCAGGAATCGAAATAGCAAGTTCAGACAACAGTTATTTCGAAACGAGTCACCGTTATTTCGAAACAACATGTTCAGACAGCATTGTTTCAAAACAATCGTTTCCAAATAACGTTGTTTCACCTCCACATGGGGTTTAAGTTGTTTCGAAACAACACCGTTGTTTCGAAACAATGGAGCCTGTTGTTTTGAAACAACGGTGCGTCATGTGAACATGGCCTTTCTTATTTCGAAACAACCTCTGTTGTTTCGAAATAAGACTGCTGTATGAACACACCCTTGCAGTTAATGCTGGGCTAGGAGTGGGAAACAGCAATGGCAATCTAGAAACAGTCCACACTTGTGTGCAGTGTGTCCCTCTCCTCTGGAAACATTCATTCTGGGCTAGTATATTACTGTGATTTCAGCATGGTCGCCTTTCCTACCACAGTGACCATGGTGCTGGCCTCACAAGGGCTACTGCGCTGCAGCAGTGCTGAAGGGGTAGAATTTACACTGGAATGCTGATGCCAGCTGTTAATTCCCTAGTTGCTGTAACAGAGACGTGAAGAACTCGAGCCCCACATCAGCCAACCTCATAAGGGTTTGAAAAAGAAAAATTAGGAAGATAGGTGGGTTTTTGGTTTTATTATTATTATTGTTGTTTCCTGCTGCATTTGCGTTCACTCCTTTTCCTAACAACATACCAGTAAAACACACAGCCTTTAACATATAACTCTACCATTATTTAAAAATGAATGCTTAATGTGAGGAGCTGGCCCACCACTCCCATGTAAAGGGGTTGAGGCACTAACTCTGAGCCCCAGTGCTATTAGTAATCCTAGTGCCTCCACCACAGCTTATAGCAGGGAAAAAGAACAGCCTTGCTCTCTCAAGGAAGGGAAAGGACAGAGAGAGTGCTGAGATGTCTGATAACATCAGAGAAACAAAAGTGGTGGTACAGTGAAAATGGATACTGTGCAATACACTAGATTTAATCACTTACATTTAAATGAAGCTTTTTCACCTAGCAAGACTCAAAAGTACTTTACAGGCTCCACACAGGGATACAATACATAGCACATAGCTACTAAACCAATAGGTACAGTTCATATGCCATGGATGGCTGGACAGAGCAGCTATTCTATACTTGAAAGCTCCTTCCACCTAGAAGGGATCTATCTGGGACCTCATCCTCATTTAGCGATACAGGAAAGGAAGGGTAGCCCTGTCCCCCAACAAACACCTTTTTCTGAGCTCCATCCTCACGATTTTATTCCGTATATTGACAGCTCATGACACAGGAGTGCTTTACCCACAACTGAAATGTAATCTTGTAGCTGTTCTGTACCATCGATTTAAACATAAAAAAAATTAAAAGTTTCAAGTGAACAAAATGGGACCTTAAACTACAATGATTTTGATCTCTCCCTTCTTAAAATATGCTAATTCCTTCCCTGTTCCCTGTCCTTCTGACCACAAACTCTAACATTTTACTTCCAGGCTGACTATCTAGTTGCATTCTAGAAAAATGTTCTTATGATTTTACTGTGGAATTAGAACTGTGCAAGAACAGGGATTTATAATGGATAGCCCTATATATCTTTAACAGCACTGTAATAGTACGAAAAAAAATAACTAATGGATTCCTATAGTTTAATTTGTTTCGGCGTTTAATATACGTCGGGGAGCAGAAAAAAAATGTATATGCCTGGTTGCTTTATACACACACAAAAAGCTGTGCTATTTTAATACTGAATGAGAAATAAAACCAGTAAACACAAGACTATTTTGACTTACTACCCCTTTAACTCAGTTCCATTGTGACTAAACATGGTCTGCTGTCAGAGGGCTCACCTCTAATTCCAGGCAATGTTACACCCTCTACCGCCAAATTTGGAGTGGTACTGGACACAGGAACCTACAGAACACTTCTGCCCAGAAGAGTAACTACAAGATTGAGGATGAACACCCAGTTCTGGCTTGCTTGCAATAACTGCAGAGAGGTCATTCTGCAGGTTTTCTGGGACAGTAGAAACACCAGCATGTTGTATGCTAGAGAAGAAAGGTCAGGAGGCAAGGTCTGAATGAGGAAGAACATGTGCTTCTTTCACCAACAGCAAAACCAGATTTCCAGGCATGGGGAATTCTGCTGGTGGAGCCAGAGGGTAAAATCTGGGTGCATAGCAGAAGTGTTTTTGCAAAATGTTTGTAGGGTGGTTACCCCACTTTCCCTCTACCAACCATAATTTGGCTTGGTGGATGGACCTTTAACACTGCAAGACATCAAATGTTAATGACAGAGTACATGTGACATGAGATAAAGCCCCAATGTAGGCACTCCTGCCAGTTCTGCCTGGAAGACTGAAACAACATTGTCTACTCTGAAATGCCCCTTTCTGTCTCCGTGTGGGGAGCTTGGGACAGGTAGTGTGTGATCAGCTGGACAGGGGCATGACTGGAGTGGAGAGAAAGTGTGCCCTCTGGCAGTAAATGCCATGCTGTGATTACGGGTGGGGATTGTACCTGGGTGGGGGATCAGGGCTGGGGACAGTGAAGCAGTTTCATCTCGCTACACTACCCCTTGATTAGGAAGGGATGTGACATCATATCAAAAATAAATAAATAAAGGGGAGGAGGAAACAAATGTTGTGATCTGTGGCTGGTGCCCAGTGCAGGGAGAAAACGAAGGACACGGCTTCTCAGGTGAAGGAAAGCTTAGGTCCCAGAGGCCAGTGAGCCTACCAGGTGAGAGGAGGTTGTTTCTCCTTCCCAGCAGGAAGGTGATGGAATTGAGAGTAGGAGGAGTTTGGCTAAGAAAGCCAGCCCTTGTTGCTTTACTGCATTCAATGGTCCCCCACCTCCCATGACCCAACTGACACCTAGTAATTCAAAACTTCCCCTTTAATATTAAAGCTAATAAAGTTGTGGCCTGTTGCTTTAAATCCATTTATGTCTCTTACATCATCTTTCTCCTGCAAGTCTTGATCAATGCAATTGTCGGCCTGCTTAGCAATGCACACTGAAGTAGATCCTGCCTCCCCATTAAATACAGAATTGAGTTCAAGCTCACAGTTTTGATAGTCAAACTCCTGCACTGGTCCGGCCTTAGCTACCTGAAAGACCGTAACTTCCCATGACAGCCCCATTACACTGGAACCATTTAACTATCCCACTCCCCCATCTTCCAGGGGAAGCTCATGAGTGCAAGAGACAGAACTTTTAAATAAGCCATTCCTCACCACAGTCTTGACTCCCTCAAGAGCTAAGAATGACCACGTACCTCACCCTGTTCACTACAAAATGGAAAACTTCTCCGAGTTCTCTCAGTAAGCTCTTCCCATTGTGCCTCTTCCTTTGTCTCACACACCTGCTAATTGAGCTAGTCCTCAAACAAGCTGGGAAGGAAAAGTGAGAGATTGCTCTATTATTAAATACTTGGCAGGTGCTCAGGTACTATAGTGATGGGGGACACAAAAGCACCTAGGTAGATCTGATTCTCCAGCTGCTGTGATAACCTCCATGCTCTTTTTCTTAATCTTATAGAGAAATGTTGCCACTTTAATATTACATCAGAGTGCTATGGCCTCAGATTTTTTAGGATGTCTTATATCTTTTACTGCCACAGAGCATGGAGATCATTTATAAAGACTTTTGCCCACCAGTCAGCTCTTCATGCCTCCTAAGGGGCAGGAAGTGATAGGGGGTATGAACCTAAAAATGGACCGAATTGTGTCCTTACAAGGTATTGTTTGAAATAATTTTGCTATGATGACCTCACAGTCGGGTGACATAAGAATGGAGTCTCAATAAACGTGCAATGCCATTGCTTTACAAACTCAACCATGCATGGCATAATCTTTGTAGCAGGGCAAGGGGCACAGAGATCAGATATGTCAGAAGACTGTGTTGACCTTGTTTATGATGCTGCTGAGTCTCTCTTATGGTTTGCAAATTTACAAGAAGGTAGCTGCTTTACATGATCAGTTGCTGTTTCCCAAACACACCACACTGCCCTTTCAAACTGTATTGATGATGATGTTAAATGCTTGACAAACTTTAGCGACAACTACTCAAAGGACTATATCACAGGGAGGGGAGGAGAGAGGGTTGAAGTCAAAAAGAGTCACACGGTTATAACCCTGTACAACTCAATGAAAATGTATCAGCCCCCTCTCTTTCTCTCTCTCCTCCTCCCCCTGCAAGTGAGGAGTGTTAACATACATTCAAGATAAGGAGTGAGAGACTCCAAAGCCAGGTCTGTATTTAATTTTTAGTCTTCAAAAACTACAAGAGTTCCATAAATTAATATTTTTTAAAAGACCAAAACAGCTTTATCGGAGTTTACACTAACATTACGCAAAGCGAGATTCTCAGCTGATGTGAAGCAAGTTACCTTCATTGACTTTACAGCCAATTTACACTAGCTGAGGATGTGATCCCAAGCTTAAGTAAGATGTAACACACTGGCTTAAAAGCAGCACTCATCGCTTTGCTATTTGATTTATGGCTCAGATAATGTTTTAAGTTTTCCTTGGTTTTTATAATAAATTAAGCACAGAATCTGCAAAGCTCTTTAATGTGAAGCTGTGGTAAGAACACACTGTACAGTTAGGAATCCTCCATCAATTAGACAGTGATCTCAAGAAAAAATTCACATTCACATTACTTTTCAAAAGATCTGAATGAAATGCAGAAACGTAATGTAAAAAGGACAGGAGGAAAACGGTGTGACATACCCATTACCCGATATCAATAGTAGGAACATATATCTAGACTCAACACACAATTAATTGGTTCTCCTCCCCCAGCTGTATGTTCATTATCATAAAAACCAAGACAAACTTTTGTGCCTTGAAACTTTATCTGAGCTGAAGTTTGAATCTACTCATTTACAGGGATGAATGAAAAGTCGTAAAAGTTGTGCAGGATCAATTTGGGCTATGAGGGATTAAAATTCTCCTTATATCCTACTGTGTGTCAAGAATGCCCTGAGAAAAATGAGGACATATGGAATTCAGTTACACACAGGAAAATGAAAAACAGAGAAGAACTAGGAAGATGAATAAAGGCTCATCATAGACACAAAAGAACAGAGGGAAAAAAAGAAGCCTGGATTTGGGCATTCTTGTCTGGCAAGGAGGCAGGCAGTAAGGCTAATGAAGCATTTGCGATACGGGACGTATGCCAGCGTAACAAAGAAGATGTGCATCAGCTCTGCAGATGTGCCAAAGCCCCCAGAGCAAAATAATGACATAATCACCATCAGTGTCACAGACCAGACTGTACACAAGGTGACATGGGAGAGAATAAATAAGAGTCTTTAGAGGCCTGTAGTACACACACAGGAAGAAACAGCCATTCCTCACTACTGCCACCATCCCAAGAGAGTTGAACGATGTGGGGTATAATGTGTGCAGCTACCAAAAGAAATCTTGAATTGTGCAAGGCTAAAGCACTATAAATTGGTGCTTTTCTCAGTCTCCAGTTGACGTTTCAATTCCCCTTACCCCTTGTTGAATTCAAAATGAAATGGCAGTAGGAGTTTGAAGAGTTTGCCAATTTTGGGGGAGAGGGGGGAGGAAGAGGGCGAGGAAGAGGCTAGAGAAGGAAAGAACAAAAAGAACTGGGGGTGGAGGGAGTTAGCAGTAAATCATTGTAAAAAAAACATACAGCTGGAACTATCTAAGGATTTCACCCAAAGTAATATTAAAAACTCAGATAGGGACAGGTATATATTTGGTTCATCAGTCTCCATGAACTAAACTAGAAAAGCAGAAGCAAAATATTTTGCGCTTTAAAATACAAGACTATTATTTTACTGATCAGTAATCAAACAATGCTCAGGGCACTTCAGGATTTAACATGTTATTTGTGGTGAGAAGACCTCTAAAAAGCTATAAGTAGCCTTAAAACATCTAACAACAGCTCTTTCTGTATAAGGTAGGTGTTTGTCTTGAGACAGCTGTCTGGGTGTGGGGGTAGTTTGTTTCTTTTTTTTACCATTACTTTTGTCAATTTTTAAAGGGAACATTTGTTTCAGAAAATTAAACAACTCTGGACCCAAGCTGGTTGAGAGCTACCAAAAGGACTAGCTTTACTCATGGAGTCAATGGTTCTTCTTATATAAGTAAAGCTACAGAAGTGTAGGGCTGTTTACAGGATCAGTCCCTATTACAGATGCTCAGAACAAAGAACTGGCTTCACCAGTGTCCCTTTTCATTGCTTCTAATGAAAGATTCATAAGCATAACTTTAATTTTTTATGACCATTTTTGCATTAATGTATTAGCTGCATGCACCTCATACTCAATTTCTTCTTAAATACAGAAAACCTGTTGCAAAATGCCTTGCACAGCAACTGAATCAGTGCAAGAACTGATTTTGGTTGATCTTCTTAACATCAAGGAAGTGTCATGAAGCCCAGATAATATTTTGATGCAGTTCTTCTTCATCTCGTATTATCAGGTCTTTATGAAGAACATGGATACTTTTTTTTATAAATTAAAAACCCCTCTAATTTGCTCGCAAAACTGTTCAGAAGAATGATTGTATTTGTCTTTTTTGGCTTCAGCCTATTAACCAGAACAGTAACGTAATGGTGGTTAATAGACAGCTTTAATTTGACTATACTTCTCGCATATCTGCTAACTGCACCATATCTTTGTTTAGTATATCATTAGGGAAAACAAAGAAGCATGCGAATAATTTTGTTCTGTTGTATATGACGTTTAACAATTATGCCACAGAGGATTCTAAATTAATCACAGACAATGTAACAATATTAATAATCTGTTAAGAAAAATCCTGCTTCTTTACACTTTGAAGTTATCAGCATTAGAGGGTTTTGTTTTTTTTTTTAAATTGGGCAAATGTTTGTTTCTGTTGGCGCTTACACTAATGTTTTCTTTTATGGATATTCCATTAAGCAACCTTCTTGCCTCTAAAAATCAATGTTTGTTTTGAAAGGATGTTGAACAAAACTGACGTGGAGAGAAAACTTGTCATTTATTGACCAAAATTTCCCTGGAATAGCTTCCCATAATTATACTATTTTTTTAAATCTTCCATTCACAAAAAAATTAAGACAGTCTGAAGGAGTTTTTAATTAGCTGAATCGCTGTGTAACCTAGATGAAATAAATATATGAGTTTGAAAAGGTTGTTAGAACTTTTTCAGAGATTTAATCCATAGATGGCTGAATACAATATATTCTACAGAAAGATGCAACCATCACCAGCAGCTGTTAGAAGAGAGCTTGCTCTCTGCTCCTATTGATAACCCTTTGTGAAATGAAGAAAAAGAGCTGAGGGAAGGAGAACTGAATGTCAGACAATAGACATCGCTACACACACTGTCTCTGAACTTTCCTCATCTCTGAAGGACAATTAATTATGAAGGCCTTTGGGGTAGGTCGAAACAAGGGAAAACCTACTGCTGGCCCAGCACTCCAGCCGCTATCTATGTGTTTGTTAAATGGTTGTGCCTGTTGGGGAACCAGAGTAGCAGCCGCCAAAATAGCCAATAGATCATTTAGGAAAAAAAGAGCAAAAGATTTTTTTATAATGTGTGTCTGTCCTTGTATAATTCTATTCTCACTGTGAAATCATCCATACACAAAACACAAGGACAATTTTTTCCTTTTTTTTTTCCGCAAGAGCCACAGGGTAGGTTACAGTCAGAAACGGCCTCTCAGTGGTGTGTTAAAAAGGATGGTCTTTTCACCAAATCATTTCACAGAGGCAAAACAGACAAACACAAAGAGTTGAGACTTTTTCTGCTACATTAAATAGAGTAACTGATAAGGTCAGACATATGATACCTAAAGACATGAATCTGTGAACTCTTGAAGTCAAAGGACTTCTCTGTGCAAAGGAACAATCTTTCAAAGGAAATAGATCATAGAACTCCACTGAATCCCCTTTAAACTTTATGAAGCAGGAGGAGAAAAAGCTCTAAGTAGGGAAGCTTGACAGAAGAGCCTTGAACTATTTTCTGAAGGAAAGATGAGACCCTCCCTAGGCTGTCACAAAACATCTTTTTTTTTCTAAAGGCTCTTCTGAACTTTGATATGTGCCAAGACACCGCTATTGAAAGCTGTATAATTATGTGCTATAGCCACTGTAGAAAATGCTTTGTTCATCTCAACAAAGAACAATAAGCAAAGTAAAGTGACATTACACTGTATCTTTTTCTTTAAGAATGTTGAGAAAGGTCATGGTATGCTATAACTAATAAAGCTGTAGAGTAAGGAGGTTTAAAGTTGATCTTGCTGTGCTTAAATGTAACCCAATGACAAAAAGGCAGAGGAAGCTAAAATGTAATGACATTAAAAAAAAACAGATAATAAATCAATGGACCAGCCTCATTATACCAATGAATATCTTGAATCCAAAGGAAATAAATATAGAAATGAAGTGTAGTTGTGAGACAGAGTTTTCTGTCTCCAAACTTGGTGGTTTTCTCTTTAAGTTTCCCTTCAAGTTGTAGTTTGCAATTCGACTAAACAAGAAGCTGATTAACAAGTACCAACTAAATGGTATGTGCAAACCTTGTACATTCTATTAGCATCTGAATTTCATTGCTTAATTTACAAATAGATTTCATCTCTTGTGAAAGCTGCAAGGGAAATGGAATTCTTACACAAAGTGTATCTTCAAAATTTTTTCCTCCTTTAAAACAAAAAGGGATGTCAAGGAGAAATATCAAGAGACCAGTTTTCCTAATGAAATTTCTCCTTTTTGTGAGGCGGGAAATCTATCTAAATATGTGCATTTCAATTTGCCTTTAAAGGAATGACGACAATAATAAACCTTTCCTACTGTGCTTTTCTCAACATGCAAAATAAGCTTCCTATTCTGTTGCCACAGATCATACGCAACAAGTCCTCTGTCTTTTTCTTTAAGAGCGTTGAGAAAGGTCATAGTATTCTATAACTAACAGAGCTGCTGACTAAGGAGGATTAAAGCTGAACAGAAAGCAAGGGGAGAATAATGTGTAAAGAAGACTGTTGTCACCTGCTTCTGGTAACCTATTAGAAACATACAGGTTTCTCTGTGCAGAGCCCTGAACAGATGAAATGTCTACAGCAGGGGTCTAAAACATGTGGCCGGTGAGCCCTATGTGGCCCCTAAAGCTCCTTCCTGTGGCCCGCAGCATCACTATTGTTACCGATATTTGCAATAGCATCGTATGAAAAGGTTTTAGTGATGTGGCCCTCAGGCTAATGTACTAGTCCTCATGTGGCCCTTGTGGTGATTTGAGTTTGAGACTCCTGGTCTACAGGGTGGAAGCTAGATGTCTGCAGATGATACAGTCTGATTTTCACTTATACTAGGGCCACTCTACATTACTGTAATTGTGTATGTGGACCTTAAAGGAGATGTAAACTTTGCTTTAAAGCTGCTGCAAAATTGCAAAATCTCTGTAAAGCAACTTTCCTGTAAATGAGAATTAGACATTAAGGGTTTAATTGTCCCTTTGAGTCACATCAATTAAGTTCAAAAAGAAGTCATTCTCATGCAAGAAGGAAAGAATATGGACTTCTAAACTGAGAATGTTTGTAGCCAGGAGTTTCAAACGTTACTATTTATGAATGGTGCCCATTTAGAGATGCTTTCCATAGGCTTGACGTTCAGAGTATGGGTAGCTGAGCACTTTTTGAGAATCCGGGTCCTTTAGGATGGCTCCAGGTTAGCTCCCAAAAATGGAGGCACCCAAAATCACTAGTCACTTTGAAAATCTGGACCACTGGCATTTCACTGAATTGTTCTTATGATAATCACTTAAACATTTCATTTTCCCTTTTTGGGGGGTAAACAAACAAAAATAAACTCCAATTGATTTCACAGCTATAACTGGCCCCGGTCAGCTGACTCAGGCATGTATGGCTCAGGCTGTGGGCCTATAAATTGCAGCATAGGGCTCAGGGCTTGGGTTGAAGCCCAGGCTCTGAGATCCAGTGAATAGGGAAGATCCTTGAGCCTCATCTACACTGAAATTTTGTAGCCCCACAGCTTGAGGCTTGAGCTTGAGTCAGTTGACCTGAACTAGCCACGGAAGTTTTACTGCAGTGGAGACATAGTCAATGGGACTAATTTACAGACTTGCTTAACCGCTGGCCTCTGCAACTTTAGGATGTTAATTAGGTTTTCCCTGACTTTATACCACTTTTTCAACATAAAATAAAGTGAACCTCTTAATCAGCTTTTTCAGTTTCTTAACAGCCTTTTGTACTTCGTAGGCTCCTGCCTACAAATAGGTGATAACCAGTGCCGCACAAAAAAACCAACTGCCACTTCCTCCTTCTTTGTCGCAGAATTACACATCCTTTATTCACAAAAATAATGCAAATTCTCAGATGTTTCACCATTTTGATCAACTTGGATAGGTATCTGCATAACTGGGTGAATTCCTGTGAAACATCGTACAAGTAGGGCTAGAGATACAGTTTGCAATAGCTCATATTAATTTATGTTTGCTTACTGTACACTGGGTCTCTCAGAAAACATAAGACATAGGTGGAAGAACAAGAACCAGAATACCTAATGCTGGCGAGAGGTCTCTGAGGGCAAGTCTACACTGCAGTGTAAGCCTGTACTTGAGTGAGGGCTTAGACCAAACCTCTCTTGTATCTACACTGAAATTGTGCTAAACTTTGGCTGGGAGCCAGTGTCCCAGGACCCTGGAGGGCTGCAGGATCTGAGTTCAAGTTAAGCTGCAATCCAAGGTCTGAGTCCTATTGCTTTGCAAAGTAAGACATGGCCCTGCTTGTTTTGGGTCTCAGGAGTCAAGTGGAAGAATCCCACAATTCCATGGGACACTTTGTTAGTCCTCTCTATCACAGCAAGCTGCAATCTATTCCACTGAAAATGGAAGCCACACCTCTTAGAAACGAGCAGCAGCTCATGTCAGTGGTAAGCAATTAGCTCCTGATCCCAGATCTGCAACTACCCTAACAGAGAGCTTCCTAGCTTTGCAATAGAGAGCAAACCAATTGAGCCTTTTGTAAAGTGAGCTGCTTCCTGGTAACCCTCAGGGCAGACCGTAATGATTTCCCACAGTCCTAAGGCTAGAGCCAGACACATTTTGGAGGGGACAGGGCACTAGGGACTCTGGGATATTGTTACTTCACCCACGTCCATGTACTGCAGTGTGGACACCAGAGGTTCAAGCATAGGTTAGAAAAATCTACTATGTAGACAGTCAGGCTTCCCAAAAAGCAGTAGAATGTGGAGTCCTGGAGAGACTATAATCTCTTTTAGTACATGAGAATAATGTTTTGATGTTTTTCTTTTTTATATAAGTGAACAAGAATTAAGTAGAAGTGAGGCCATGCAAAACCTGGAATTCTGATGTCATGTGAAGGCCAACAATCTTTGCCTATTTTAAACCAAGTGTATCACAACTTTTGCCACTTTACATCAATGGCTCAGTAATCTTCCCTGACTACAAGCAACCCACTATGGTTGTAACAATAAGCTCTGGTGATTTTCCAACTATTGATTATCAATGGGAGTTAGGACAGATACCATGGTGCTGTGCTCTCTAGAAATGCCTCAGCTATAGTGTGGCTCAGCAAGCTGTCATTTCTTTCTGACCTCCTTCTCCAGCTATGCTATGACATGTTCTTTACAGTTTTGGGAAGAAGGATGAGCTGCTTTTCATTTGTGAAAAAATGGCCCAGGCAAATGTGAGCTTTTCCCACCTTTCCTGAAGGAACCACATTTGCCATTTTTCTATAAGTCTGAATTTTTCTGCATAGCTAAACTTACTGCATGTTCTGTTTCAATTGACCTTACAGGACAAAACAGGTACAGCAACAAATCCATGCACAATAAAAAAAAAAAAAAAAAAAAAGTCACTGTATCCTGCTGGAGGTGTTATAGCAGTCTTTGGCACTGAGCCACAAGGCTACAACAGCAAAGCTAAAACAATAGGACATGTAGCTTGTTAAGCATCTTATCTGACTTTGCTAAGAGCTGTCATTTCCAACGCACTATGAAGGGAACACAATATCAGAGATTCCTGACAAAAACTGTGGCACATCCTGCAATGGACAAATTTCTCAGGTTTTATAATTTTTCCTAATAGACTACTTGGGTACATTAAAATATGTGAGATTTTTAATTAGCAGTAGATAAATGATGAGGTGTTAAGAAATGCAGTATAGGTGATTTAAGAGAAAGAGCATTCTGTCAGACTTTAACCATGTTAGAACATCAGGAATGCATCTCTGAAGTATGAGGAATAAACTTTGATTATGCTAAATATGACAAATGTTCAGTTTACTAAATCCCTTTGGATCCACTTTTAGTTTAACAGTACTTGTCATTTTTGCTTTCCAGCTAGTGGAGGTGTGACTTGGCACTTATCAGGTAAGGTTATAAGACTACATTGAAGATCGCACCATGCAGTTTTGCGATCAACTCATTTTTGGGGGGCTTTAGTATGTGACAAGCTCTTAGTCAAGAAATGAAGTTCTAGAAAATTAGCATTAGACTGGATAGATGAATGGTCTTTTCCTACATGCTTGGGGAGAGGCATATCTGAAGAGACTCTTTGTTGTTTCCTGCTAATTACTTGATCCATTTTCTGACGTCTAGTCTTTAGAGGAAGAGATGTTAATCACTGGATGTGCATATAAAATGATCTCTGTATTACAGATGAGATTTACATTCTCAAGATTATTTGAGAATTTCCCTTTCATTTATATATACTCTATCTTTCTCAAAAAAAAAAAAGAGCACAATGTACCCATTAAAACTATTATTTTAATTTAACTATGGCTATGTCTACACTGGAGGGTTAGGTCAACTTAAACAACTCCATGGCCACATTTGGAGTTCAGTAAGTTAACTTAAGCAATTGCTTAAGTCGACTTAATAGCTCTCACCGTTAAAGTTGAATTTAAGGGTTAAGTCGACTTTATTAAGGCAATTTAACAAAATGTGGCTATTAAACTTGACTTAATAAAGTTGTCTTAAGGCAAGATAGCCATTTAAGTTGACTTTATAAAGTTGACTTAAGCTGGGGGTACCCATTTAAAGTTGACTTAATATGGGTCCCCTTTAAATGGGTCCCCTGGCTTAAGTCAACTTTATAAAGTCAACTTAAACAAATGGGGACTCTCTAAGTCTACCTTGTCAAGTCGACTTAACTGA
>ML682004.1:33115817-33125817 GCA_007922195.1 Podocnemis expansa | reverse complement strand
ATGTACATTTTTTAAAAATGTGGACTAGATCTTGCCACTAGTTTCTAAGCAGAAGTTCCCATTGCTGTTAGTGGAGCCTTCTGGTTAAAAATCAGTGGTAAAACCTGGCCCTATTCATGAGCCACATTCTTCCTCCTCACCTCACAGTAGGGAAATACCCCCTGCTGAAGGGAGTAGGTCTAGACATTGGCAAAATGGAAGTCTAATTTGTCCCATGAAATGTTACATGAAATAAACATTTCAAAGTATTTACAATGATACAGAATACGCCCACTCCCCCCAAAAAGATGAACATATCTAATATTTACATCTACTGTTGTATGTTGTTGCTGACCCAGAATGGCTGTCGCGTTCCACCATGGAGGTGGCTGCATTTCAGTGGTGGGTGAGTGATCCCTATATAGGCAGTTTGTAAAGCACTTTGGGCTTCTTCTGGATGAATGGTGCTATATAAATATAAGGTGGCATAATATCAAAATATTGCGACATTGTAAGAAGACTGATATTGGTCACCACATGCAAACACAAATACATACTTCCTGTATGAAAAGAAATATAATAAAAAATCTGTTTACTGTTCATATTAACATTTACTGGAGAAGACATGTTAGAAAACCAGTTAGCAGTACTCTTCCGATGCTGCATCTGGGTCCAGTGGCTCACTGGTGCAGTAATTTGAAATGCTCCCTCAGATTTTTCCATTCCAGGTGGAACCACTCTCAGAGCAAACCTGTCACTTGGCCCGCTGTGTGATTCACAGTCTTTTTTTGTGTTTAATGATTCTTGACCAGCCATTCAGGCTAGTAAGTGCCTGCATTGCTTTTTTAAATGGTGTTACCGTCCGCCCAATGCATGGCACTGAATGAGAAGAAACGTGTTTTCAACTCTGAGGGCACAGAAGCTGGGGAGGTGGGGGGGCAGTAGAGAAACCCTCCAAGATGTTCAGCTTGATGTAACATTAGATTAGATGAAAGCTAACAGGAAAGGAAGGGGGGGGGGGAACCTTCCATAAAGTTAAAATAAAGTGAAGAGGATTGCCCTACTTGTTCATTCTTAAAACTGGGCCAAGTTACAAAGTTGGGAGCCAATTTTCCAATAAGATAAAGAAAAAGCGTAAACATGTAGATAGTTAAAATAAGGACTTGAGTAAATTGTTGGGGGAAGGGGAAAATGTAACAAACTAATTTAAGCTAATGTAATGTTTATAAAGTTACTTAGATAATAACACCATGTGTGCCATTATAATCATTAAAACCCAATCTATATTAAAAAAACTTAGATGATTAACACAAAATCAACTTGATGTGAAGGAACAATTACTTTTAGGGAAAAAAATCAGGAGATTCTAATATTCTGTAGAATGAGGGAGGATGCAGCTGTACGTCGACAGCTTTCATATCCTCATTTGAATAATGTGGCCTGAATCTGTCACTTTATTCATCCTCCTTATGCTCAGTGTACTCTGCATCAACAACAAATTAAGTTGTAAATAAGAGACAATCATCACTTTTGTTTTTAAGCAGTTACTGCATGGAGAATTTCAATGTACTGTTTCTTTTTGACAGAAAGAAAGGGAATCTACAGTGTGCTTATGTAAGCACAAATATGATGGAATCAACCAAAATGAAACAATTAGGGAGCACTTGAGAACTGCTGCAAAAATGTTCTTGGAAGTACATGTATGCCACCAGCAGAAAGGTCTTTTTCAGAGGATACACACATGTAAAACTGTGTCATCTAACTGTATTAAATATTCTTATTTTGCTTATTTCAGACTTTATCTTGATTAAAAAGCCAAACCCCAAACCCCACCCCTCCAAAAGTGGGTCCCAAGCACACCTTAGGAGAAAAAAAGTAAAGTAATAACGATCAACTCTAATCTCTTAGTGGTTAAGTTAGAATTAATAGTCATTTACCTTTAATGTGTTAAAGAGATACATTTTCACCACAAAAATGCAAGCATGAAATAAATTTTTTTTCCTACCTTTACATCTGAGAAGTAGGTTTTCAGCATATTGGAACTTGGGTACCGGGTGTAAAAGAACATGAGCTTGGCCTTTTTCAAGTGATTGGGTGACAGACCTTCCTGCATGTAGGATTGAATTAGTCAAGGAAAATGCTTTGCTTGAGAATAAAAGCTGTTTCTGGATATACAGGGCTAGCAAAGTGCTCCGTCAAGAAATATTCTGGAAAGACTGAGTGACAAATTATTAACATTCAATGTGCAGCTCTTTAGAACTGTAATTATTAAATGAGCTCTGTGAGGATACGTAATATACGTTGTGTCTCAGTGCATTCTTGGTGCCAGGAATTTTTCAGGTTTAAGGTTTGTGTATCAAATGTATGTTCACTTGTTGCTAAGGAAACAAATGCATGAAGCATGTGGGGGGGGAGAAGAAAAAACTTATCATAAGATTTTTCTTTCTTTTGCAATTCCAATCCAGTTTATTTTCCTCCTAGCACTGAGAAATTTATATCATATAATGCTAATGCACATGAAACAATCAGAGGTGTTTTATGATTCTGAGCAATGTTTCATGCAAGCAACATATTTTACCTTTTTCTTTAATGTCAATATTATTCAGTATTTTGAGTTACTCTCTCTAATTCAGTTATTCCTTCGCTGACTTTCTAATGAAAGCTGAATTTCTTTAAAAAAAAAAAACTGTTTTTTTTTTTAGGTCTGGTTCTGATTTACACAGTTAACTCCTTGGAGATCGAAACTGTATTTGGGGCTAAATAATCAATAACTGTGGGTTAGCAGATCAATAAATGGCCACTTACCCTATAAGGAGGCCTATTTATCCTGGAAACATCATTACCTTTTAGATCTGTAAACAGAAGCAACTAAAACAGTTCCCAAGGGAATGTGAAGCTAACCATAACAATCTAGGCTTTCTGATTTTCCCCCAGCTTCTTGGCACTCTTTTGTGTACTGTGTGCTAGGACGGCTTTGGTCACATCTGTGCCGCAGGCTGGCCCTGCCATTTCCTCAGCAAATTAATGGCTTTATAATTTATCAGAAATGAAGATGCACGTGGAGAAAATCAATGTGGTCCCCACAAGGTCAATTGAGGGTTCTTCCCAGAAGCTTCTCTCAGGACTGTTTCTCCTAACGACATTCAATGAAAAATTTCACTATTTCTCACCTTCTGGTGGAGAAAGGTCAAACAAGTTCACAGCTAAGCTGCAGCTGAGGTGCCCTCACCTTACAGAGCCAGTAATACAGGAGAACAAAATGAGTAGTTCCAGCTCTCGGTGTCGGAAGTTCAAAGTAGTGTGTGTCGGGAGGCAACAGACTATTTAGGATAGTTCTTTTAACAGAATATCTTTTCTCAATCTACTGAATTCAGTCTAAACACAGTTATTTATTCATGTATTATTCATATATGCAGATGGAGTTGTAGAAAAGAAGGCTCATTTTTAAATGGAAAATACAGCAACTTTTAAAAATAGCTACTGAAAATAGTTTAAAAACCTCTTCATTTACAAAAAAAAAGTACACTGAAAACAGCTCAGCTGAACTTGGGTTTTGTTTTAGATGCTTAATGATTACAAAGAAGATAATTTATGACTGACATACTTCTTGTGCCAAGAGAAGAGTTGAAAGAACCTCCAGTTACCTCCATTAGGCTGATAGAGAAGTCTAAAAGAGCATTACACTCTGCAGTGCCATCTGTCAAAACGCATAAGTGAAATAATAGTAGCAAGCTGTCACCTATTGCTTAGTGATAAGAGTTTTAGACAAGTTGAAACTTCTACACCAGAAATCCATTTTGTTATACGATGCCAAAGGGGAGTGTGGACTAACCAACCAAGCCTTCAATAAGTAAAAGAAAAACCCTAAAATCTCCTTAATGTATAATTCCCCTGAAGCAGATACCATATTGATATTGTGTTTGTTTGGCATTTGGTCCATTTCAGTGGAAGCTAAGATACAAATTTAAAGTTTCCCCAAGCTTCAGCATTCACTGGATTTAAGCATATTATGCAGATGTTGACATGTTTTCTTTCTTGTGGCATTTATGATTTTTCCTCATGTTTCTGTAATAATGCTAGAGACGACTGATGTTGAACAAAACATGCATTAAAAAATGGACTAAACTAAAAATTCCCAATAGTCCAGTTTTTATTAGAATTATGCTTCTCTGCTAAGCACTTGGGATTCTTAAAGTGAAATCCAGCTCACTGTTAATCTTTATGTCCTGTTTCTAAGATTAAGATTTTATTGTGATGAAGGATAGAGCTCTAATAAACTATTAAAAATAGCTAATGAAGCACTTAAGAGTCAACTGCTAGATAGCCCATTGCTATTTCAGTATAAAACTGAACTGACCAATTGGTTAATTTCCCTTTTAAGTGCTTGTGCCGAAAAGCAACTGTTCTTCCAAGAAAGCACTAGCTGTTTCCAGGATACTTACACACGCACAATGACTCATGATGGAATAGATTCAGTAAACATACAGCTGTACTGAACACGAGCTAAGCCCCATTCAAGGCCAGGAAAGAAAATGAGCACAAATAAATATTAAGAAGGTAAGGGGGGGGTATGTGTGTGCAGAATGGAACGCAAACAAGCTCCGTCCCAGCAGCCTCAATTCTCTTAGCCATAGCTTTGTGAAGACAGATGACATTCAATTCTATGTGTAATGCAAAATAGACAATAACTGCTGAAACTTGAGCCAGCTGCCAGGTGTAAAAAAAAGAAAAGAAAAGAAAGAAAGAAAGAAATGATAAATCCATAAATTAATGAAAGACATCTGCTCAGGAACATAAAAGATCAGAGGAACAGTGCACTGCAGCTGAACCTAAAGCAGTGTTCAAACAACCTGAGTCTGTGTTGTGTATTTACCAAGTACAATATAGCCTTACCTAAACCAGCAGCAGCAGAAAGGCAAATGTAAGAAATAGGAAGTGAGAGTGAGGGATGGAAACATGCATTGACACTGTGTCTTTCAAATTAAACTACATGTAGACTCTTGCACCTGATTTGTGCCAGAAAGAAAATGCTTAATCCAGCTGAGTAACCTCTTCTGCTAAAATAACTGTTTATGAAGATAATTTTCTGTTCCTCTCACTTTCATCTCAAATTCTGAAAATGCTCTTTTGTACCCTGTAGTGGTACTGGATAAGTAGAAAGAGGCAGGAATTTTAGGTAAAATATCTGTAATTGCAAGGCCAAATTGCCATTTAAATTGTCCAGTGGTTGCTTTTTTCTGCAAAACCCTAAATCGCTAAGAATATTTCTGTGTGTCTTCAAGAATCTTGAAAGAAGAGGCTGGACCGAAAGTACATTAGGATTTCCAGGTTTTATCAACAGCACAGAGTTATCCTACTTGCTGTACAATTGCTCACTTCTTTTTAAGTTTAATTCTCCTCATTTCAAAATGTAATTCACAAATCATAGCTTTCACATATTGGACGAAGAAACTTGCCCCCAGTTGGGATTGGAATTTGATTTAAAAATGAAGAATTTTAAGAAAGTTTCACTAATGTTATTGAAACCTTCCTTCCACAGAGAAAATGCTGAACATCTTCACCTGTGCAGATGTCTTAACAGCACAAAAAACTACTGTTGTGCTTCAGTTTGATATATGCAAATGTTTTGGTGCTGAACAAGGCTATTTTTCTTGAGATGCAAAGAGGGTGCATGACAAGGATGATCATGCAGAAAAACAATTGGCTGTCTGTTTCTTTTCGAATTTGAATAAAACTTAATATTTGATTAAACAGATTAGTTTGCAAAGATACAGAATACATTCATGACCAAGATGTGAACTCCTGATGCAGGTGCATCTTATCTCGTTTAGCAGAGTACGCAAACATTAACCATTTCCTTACACAGTTCAGTAAGGATGCTAATGATCAGATGCAGTTTACAAATGTAGGGTTGGGGGGGGGGAGAGGCACTGGTTCAGTGTTTCGGCCCACTACTAAAACCTGAACTTGGAGGCATCTGCTACTCTGTTATTCTTATCCTAGCTGTATTGTCCAGAGAAACAGAAGTTGCTTTCTGTTGTGAAGGAAGAGCTGCCTCTCTTAAGAACCATATTCTTTATATATGCACATCGAACCATGTGAAATAAAGGAGCCAAAATAAAGTCCACTACCAGCATGCTTTCATACTCTCTCCCATCTGCCTTCATCTTCTAGAATAAACAGTAGACTATATAGACAAATGGCCAGTCGCTAGAAAAATATCACCACAAGAGGGTTGTATATCAGTGCACACAGTAATATATAGCTGGCTTTTAAGAATCTTGCAGCTTTTCAAATGTATTTGTATCCAGGCTGCACTACTGACTAACTGGGAGAATCAGAATGTCTGCATAGTGTCGGGGGCATAAGGTGCGTGGGGAGGAGGGATAGTATGACCACATTAATATTCAGTTTTCCCACCAGCTAACCTTCAGAGTGGCACTGGCTCTAGAGGAGGCTGCCTGCATACCTTCTCCATCAGAAGTAACATGCTGTGATAATGGCTGCCAGTGAGAGAGCGGAATATGGTGTGGGGATGCTGCAGAGAAAAGGGGGGAAGGCAGAAACCAAACAGGGCAACAGAAACAGCAAAAGTTCCAAAAATAGCAAATCACACAATAATAATAAATAGAGGGGTCATACACAGTTATAGCCAAGGGAAATACTAACATTTTATACACATAGAATGGTTTTTCCTTTTCAGTCCCCTGAAGAAGTGAAAGCTTTTTCATTCATCTTTCGAGAAGAAAAAGAAAGTCTCGTTTACTTCAAACAAAGTAATATGCCACCACATTAATCGGCAATTGCATGCTTAGCAAATGGTTTCAGAGGTACAGCCTGGCGACACTTGACATCATGGGTATGTCCACACATTTCAAAATAACACTGGTTATTCTGAAATAAAAGAGATTAGGTCCACATGATGTATTCTTATTTTGAAATGATGGGCTCCGTCATTTCGAAATAAGAGCTGTCATTTCAAAATAGCTTAAACCTTCTTTAAATCAAAATGGCTGTTATTTCAAAACGGTTATTTTGAAATAACGCCATTCGGACGTGTTATTTCGAAATAACCATTATTTTGAAATAACTCTTTTGCCCTTCTCCTTCCCAGGGTGCCTTCCTTTTAGCCTATTTTGGGTGGGGGCATGGCCCAGGGAGGGGGCCATGTTGCCACTCCTCCCATGGTGCCCCTCTCCTAAAGCGAAATAGCAAGTCCTGTGTTTGGACATGCTATTTCGCTTGGAGCTTTTCCCTTAATTTGAATGAACTTATTTCAAAATAAGGACTTTATTTTGAAATAACTCATTTCAAAATAACTTATTTTGAAATAACGATGTATGTGTGGACATAGTCCACCAGAAACTACCCTGAGTAAATCGGAAGGCAGAAATTGGAGGAAAGAAGGGGGTTGTTTTGTTTTGTTTTGTTCTCAAGTAGTACTTTTAGTGTTTATGGAAAATGCTAGCCTTAAACTGAAACCCATTTAAGTCACATTTGGTGGATAAAGACAGTTCAAGTTCCCTGACACCCTTGTCAACAGACATGAACCCCCAACTTGAAGAGATCACATCCATTCAATGAGAAACTACTTCAGACTCCATTTCCATTCATGCTTTGGCCCTTAAAGGTTTGTTTCCACAGCAATTAAACACCCATAGCTGGCCTGGGTCAGCTGGCTCAGAAGCACAGGGCTGGAGCTACCAGGCTGTAGAACTACAGTGCAGATGTTCAAGCTCCAGCCCAAGCTCTGGGGCCTGAGAGAATGGGGAGTTCCCAGAGCCTGGACTCCAGCCCAAGCCCAGTGCCTACTCTGCAACCTTTAGCCTGAGTCAGCTGTGCTACAGGTCTTGTATTCCAGTGTAGACATACCCTCTGACTCACAAAATAGCTTCTATTTGTGGTTGTTTTCAAAATGTAAACACTTGTCCTCTAGGCTTTGCCTGGTTTGAACTAAGAAACTGCTTAGGTCGCACTAGGCGAAGCTTGGTTCAAACTAGTTAGTTCAATTGGTTAATTCGAACTTAGTGCTTAGTTCAAACTCTAGTTCTAACTAAGGCGATGTAGACTAACCACATTTTCTAGTTTGAACTAACCTTTTAGTTTAAACTAGCCACACTTTTTAGTTCAAACTAACTTTTTAGTTCAAACTAGTCAGCGCTGCTAGCTTGAAGTAAAAAGCTGCGGTTAGTCCAAACCTGCAGTTAGTTCAAAATAACCAGGAACTGCTTAGTTCGGACCAAGTCCAAACTAAGTTTTCTGATGGAGACGTAGCCTTTGAACTGGACTGAGAGCAGCATGGCATTTCACATAAGTCAGCAAATGTCATAATATGGCAAAAACTTTTGATAATATCAACTCAAGCCTGATTTGAACCAGCCACCTATAGACAAAGGGTTTTATGGGAATGACCTAACTCACCATAACTCATGTCGGTAATCATTTAAAATCAAATGAGACAATTCACATGAGTGAGGACGACTCACGTGAATAAGAGTTTGCAGGATCAGGCCTCGAATCCTTGTAAATCCATTTGCTGAGACACCCATGTCCTTAAAAAAATGTTTACATCTAGCCTAAAGAATCAAAATTGTTCACCACAAAATGATACTCATTGATGATAAAAGCATATATACCTGACACCTGCCTCCACTGCTATTACTGGGAAAAGGATGACTTCATCAATATCAATATTACTCGAGAATGGGTATAGTCATACCACTATGACTGCCTTCAACTTGAGAAGGAAATTAATTATATCTAAGACTCTATACTTGTGCAATTGCCTTCTGGAGAACTCTTACCATAAGTATAAAATATCAGTGTATCCTTCACTGAAAGCCCTCAGTTTAGCATTGGGCAAATATCACATTTTATCCAAATTTAGTCCCCCCCCCAAAAATAAAATCTTCTGAGCATACCAGAGCACACATTAGAGAAGGGGGAGCCAGGGGAGGGGGGACTGAGCATAGTTGCTCCAAAAAAATATTCCCCAAAGTACTAGTAAACAGAAAATTAAAATGGAAGTATCAGGATATGCATACATATGAGCAGAGCTGTATTTTTGTTAAAGAAAAAAACAAAAGATTGATCTGGAGCTAAAAAAAGTTTTTTAAACAAAAAAAAAGAGGGGATGATATCCTGTAGGTGTAATACAGCTGAAGTTTTATATCTAACTGTGCTCTCTAGCTTTCCAAAATAATTTGCTTTGTGTATGTTAGGACAAAAGATTTCTGTGTACGGCTGAACAGAGGTTAATCATGCATAGCAGGCAGCTGCACAAGAGCTAAGGAACAGACCTCTGGGTGGGGGAAAGAAGCTGATGCAGCTTGAATATATCAGTACCTGTATCTTGTGTGGGTTTTTTTGTTTTTTTTTTTTTGTTTCCTCACTTGAGAACCAAACTGGAGATTTACAACCAGCCAAAGGCTTGTTCTTTGTAAGAATTAGCAAAGACGGTCAGGCTTACTTTGGCTTTAACAGGGAGAAAATATCATTTGGAAGGTTAAGTGTTTTCAGCATGGAGATACTGCTGAACGACACATCCCATTTCCCCCCATAGTAAAAGGCCCAGTTGTGGAGCTCTTACCTTTGTGAGCACTTACTCATTCAAGTATTGCTATTTATTTCAGTGGGACTATTCCTGTGAGTAAATGATCACCAACAGGAGGAAAGGTTCCACACATCTGGGCCCTGAGGCCTCGCTTCCTTCCCCTTATAACTGAAGTAAATATTTTATGGGGGAAGAGGGAGAAACCTGTTTAAAGTTCTCCCTGAAAATAGGTCAGGCAGGTGATATAGGGAAAGAGCAGAACACTGTGGCTGAACCAGCACTGTTCATTACCTGATACTTTATTTAATCACTACTCTTACAAGTCATTGGCTACTCCATCTTAAAATGTCATACAACCAGAAATACTCTTCACAAAAGCATTATATACAGTTATGCATGCAGTGATGTTTTTGTTAGTTACCCAACCAAAGAGGAAAGCAAACCTGCACTGATCGGACCTGCTATTGC
>ML682004.1:33078317-33113317 GCA_007922195.1 Podocnemis expansa | reverse complement strand
CCATGTGTTTGGTTTAAAAGAAAAAGCAAAAATGATCTATATCATTAAAATATAACATAGAAATTGCCATTGTGCTGTTTGTAAAATTCTACAAATAATCTGCCCTTGTGGGTAATTTATATCCTCAAACTAAAACCCAGTGCTAAAGTATAAAATTTTCACATTTCATAAGCTATGATATATGGCATTACATTGTTTGCACAAGCAAAATGAAGGCATTTTTCAGTGTTACATCTCTGTTTTAGAACAGGCTCCAAAAATAATATCTCAAATGCCCAATGAAGCCATTCTTAAATGTAACATTTTGGATACACAGAATCTTATTTCCTGTGACATGCAAAAACAGAAGAGAAAAAATATGGAGAGATGAAAGAATATAACATCAATCAACTGCATGAGAAAGGAAGATACCTTGTCTTTATATGAACTCTCATTGTTTCCCAGGAACACAGTATAAAAAGATAACACTTCCTTGCATTTTATAAAAGGCTCTTGACATAATTTGTGACTTATTAACTAGTGATGCTAAATGCACATTGCGCATGAAGTGCAATGTTTCTTCCTGATTCTTAAAATTTAACACTATACTAAGTAATATTAAAATATTTTTCATGCTGTGTTTATCTAACATTAAACTTCACATTTGCTTAACAGTGCACAATCTTCACAATAACAGGGTATATTGCCAAAGGCAGCATGCAGACTTTTTGGAATTGCTCCCATCTCTTTCGGTTCACCTGTAAAAACATCTACGTGCTCCCTAGGACTGCATCTGCGGCTAATTTTAAAGAATGACTACCCATGCAGATAGGCATAATTTCAGCATGAAATAATCTGTAAAAATCAAGGTAGTAGTCAGTGCTTACATTGAAAAAAAAAGTATTATTATTTTAGATGTGCTAGAAGAATTTGCAGAGCTTCTGTGTCAAAGACTTATGAAAAGAACACAAAGCTTGTTTATATTATTGATTGCTTGTATCCAGGAGGGGAAACTAAAATAAAATAAGAGTTCCCTGAATTTGTACTGGAAATCTGGACCCAATAATTGTTGCCAGCAGGCTGTTC
The DNA here is from genome assembly GCA_007922195.1 of Podocnemis expansa. NCBI lineage: Eukaryota > Metazoa > Chordata > Testudines > Podocnemididae > Podocnemis > Podocnemis expansa. Next base: position 33,112,252 of record ML682004.1, on the reverse strand, counting down.
AAAAACTGTTGTTAATACAAAAAGTGCATGAAGCAAGGTATGTTACAGAATTAAAAAACAAAAATGTCACATGGCAAATCGCTGTGGTCCCAATTCTGACACCCTTACTTATGCTGAGTGGTGTCTTCTTCTGCACATAATTCCTCTGGAATCAATGGGATTACTCAGATAGCAAGTATATTATCTGGTGCAAGTGAGAGTGGCAAAATCAGTCCTGATTGGAAGGGTATTTGTGAAGGACACCATCCTGCTTCCATTGAAATTAATGGCAATGTTCCCATTAACTGCAATGGGGACCAGAACAGGACCTAACATTAGAGTTCTGCAAACCTGTAGACAGACACTTAGTTTACGGACACAGATGTCCGCAGATACAATGTTAGCAGCTTGCGGCTCACAGGACGGAACAAATTTTGTAACTGCACAGGACTCTACCTAGCATCCCAAGCTATCGTATTGACAGTTGGAGTTGAAAGGTGATTTTCCATAAATGAAAGGCCAAATTCTATGCTGATGTAAAGGGATGACTTCACTGAAATCACTGGGTGGCATTCATCTACACCAGCAAAGAATATTGGCTCAATAAGAAACAAAATGAATGTTTGCATTCCTCTTTAAAAGTAGAGGAGTTTGAAAGCTACGTGAAAAAGCAGCAAGGAAATGTTATGAGCTTTTGCCTATGTTTGCAAAATATGCCTTAGGCACTTTAGCTTCAAAATAATCACCACCAAGAGAAAAAAATAAACCATATCACGTGCTTTTCTTTCCTTTGCTGCATAGTCAAATTATGCTTGATTAAAATCCAGCAATAAGTTCCCAGGCTCGCGTCAAAATATAATGTCAAATTTTATGTTTCATGTGCTCCCGCCAGCTGACGAGAGCCTCCTTCTCTCTTGCCCAATCCCAACCAAGGATGCATACATAGAGGGCCTCCTGTATCCTTGAGGCAGTGACTCAGGAAATAGGTTGCCTGAAACAGGTCAAAGGGTCATCGCCCGCATCCTTCCTTCTAAGCTTCCATCTTCCTCTCCCACAAACCATGCATTAACAACTGCTTTCTAGCTCATTGCTACCACCATGAGGGAAATCAGTTTTCCATTAAAGTTTAGGAGGTGCTCTGGAATGAGGTACCCTGTCTTATTGGAGACTGAGAGTGTTATTTTCACCCAGTGTATTAAACATTTGTGGGTTGCCCCTGATATTCAGCAAAGCCTACGGACCTTCTGTCTTAAGATGTGCACTGTTCTCAAGCTAATATCTACTTTATCCATTGAATGATATTGACTCAATACTTTGGCTTACAGGGGCCAAAATGAATTCATGTCCAGAGGGGAAGAAAACACAGTAGGCAGCAGACTGCAAAATCCAGTTCAGCAAGAACGTGTTCATTGGATATTGCACTGATATTATAGGAAGGTGTTACAGGAAAGAAAAAAATATTCCCGCTTTGTCTGCATATTTCATTAGCACTATATTTCTGTATCTGTGTACATCCATTCAAGAACATTTATTTATTTAATACCATACTATAAGCCATATTTTTATGTTATTTTGTTTTAAAGGAAAGGGAATTCTTCAATTCTTTAGTTTAAAGTTGTTAAGGCTTATGTTGTATTACAAGTCACTTCTAACATTTCCTCCCTGCCAAGTATATTTTTCATTATATCAACCCTGACGGCGTATATATAGTTTTGGGTAGGGGCCTGATCCTGTCAGGTGCTGAATGCCTCCTACAGAATAACCAACATTCTCAGTTTCTGTGGATTTCAATAAGAACTAAGGTGCTCAGCACCTCTCTGAATCCATCTGGTAGAGTAGCTTATAGTATTCTACCTAAGTTTAAAAAACTCTTTACAGTAAGTTTAATAATATATCTGTAGTAATGATTAACTTCTGAGTAATATAATGCCTACAAGACATGTAGATACTCAGTATCTATTTGCATGACTAGGTACCCACCAATATAAAATAAATTTACAAACAGGTTTGTTTCCAGATATCTTAAAGACTCATGGTCCTAAAGACTATTAATCGAGGTGTCTGTAGAATTGGGTATGATTTCCGGTATTTTGCTGTAGTTAGACAGTAATCGACTTACGCAATATCTTGTGTAATAATTCTTATTAGATAGAACAGGTATTTGAGATTATGTATTGGCTAGTAGACACCTGTTTTAGTTTAATCCAAGAAAATTTCTCTAGGAAGTTACTAAGTATGACAAACTTATTTGAAGTTGAATAGGTCTGAAGGAATCTATACTTAGAAATAAAATCTTTGGTGCTCAATTATGAAATAACCTATTAAATAAACAGTACGAAAGCACTAAACATGAAGAATTTTCACTGCAAAGTTGAAAATTGTTTATTCTGTCTTTTCATCAACCAAATACTATCTTTGCTCAAGTGTTTGCTAGTTTGTACGCTGATTACCAAGGTAATGCAACTGAAGAAATTTAACATGCTCTTAATAATAGGGAGATTCAAAATTTTAAAATGAAAGGACACAATTTAGGCAGAATAAATCATGGCACATGAGTTGAAAGCAATTTTAGATAGCTGTATCCCATGGACACAAAGACAGTTAAATCTGAAAAACACATTACACTTGCATACGATCACTTGATGATTACCTGTTCTGTTCATTCCCCCTGAAGCACCTAACATTGGCCATTATTGGAAGACAAGATATTGGGCTAGATGAACCATTGATCTGACCCAGTATGGCCATTCTTATGTTCTGGTACTAAAAATCACTCTGATGCTGAGACAAACAGTGTGACAAATGGTTAAAATTAATAATTGTGCCCAAGGAATAGGAGTGTTTTATAGATTTTTGGAAAGGTTTTCCTGGATATTTTCAAGTAGAATTCCTGACAGAGAAGGTCACCGTGTCTCCTTTAGCTAAGATGCTGTTATGGAAGAATTTGAATCAGGATTGAAACGATTAACAGCTATTTGTGCACTAATAGCTCCTTTATTAGGATTCCGCCACACCAAAAAATAAAAAAAATAAAAAAATAAAACAAATTAACTTTGAAGCTACATCAGCCAGTCTTGATCTTAAAACAGGAATATAATCCCCTTTTAAGAACATGGATACTTAGGGCACAATCCAGCCCATCCACAGCAACTCCTATGAAGCACTGAGCATCTTCAACACCCATTCTCTGTCATGGGAGCTGAGGTTACTCGACATCTTTCAGGCAATATTCAGCATCTTACTGGTTCCGGCCTTCATATACTGGAGCGAAACATACCTGTGATCACATATGTGCAGATTGCATTGTTTAGACAAAGGATTGATCAAAGTGAGAAAGAGATAATAATCCTACATGTGATACAAAAATGTCAGCATTGTTCTCCTTACAAACCAGTTTAATAATTGTTTAACAGCTAATGGAAAAAAATAGGAGACCGCATAGAATCTGTGCATGTACAAAGCTGTAAAATGCACGATATTAGTATTGCAAACTGAACCCAAGATAGCCTAGATGTCTCTTCCAAATTACATTATGCCATTAAATCAGAATGCTTGAATCAAATAGTCAATGCAGCATACTTAGGGATAAAATAAATTCCAATCTCAGGAATACACATTGCAATAATTTTTAATTCTGCAACAACAAAAGAAGCACCCATTTCAAATCTGTTTGTGTCTATGATTATTTAACTTGTTAACGGATGACAAAAAAAATCTTAAGCACATTAAAAGGCCCCTTTAGCTTTCGCCCTGTAGAAAAGTAAGTTAAATATAGATAGCATCATTCACCACATGCTATACGATTTGCAGCATAATTTAATAAGGAACTGGCAGCAAAAGTTTATACATTGTACTAGTTGTTGAAGTTCAACTCAGTAAACTGTTGGCACTCAAGCATCTGCATTCAAGTATTTATAAACATTGTAGCTATTCGAGGTAAGCTTTGGAAGAAAAGCTGATGAAATAAACCCTGAAATGGACTTCATTGGCAGCAAACTTTATGTGCTTTGTGGCAGATTATAGAAAAACTGCAAGCACCAGAAAGACCTAAAGGACATGTGCCACATTCACATTTACAGATAAGAAATAATATTATTCATTTTACATACTGTCAGCCCTGTCAAGGTGATAGGAGTAACAAATGTGCTAAGTTTTTACATCTAGCAGTTAAATGGCTATATTTCTAAAACCCTCTCTTAACCTAGTAGGCAATATTAGCTCTTCTCTGATCTGGTAGGAGATGTGTAGATGTGTGTGTACTTTTCCACAGACACTGTACATGCTTTCAGGTACTGTACATAAAGCTACTACATTGGAGATGCTCTGTTCACAGCAAGAAATATGCATAGCCCATTGTATGCGCTTGGAACTGATGCTAAACTTGAAACCTAAAAAGAAATAGACTTTTTTTTTCAACTTTTACTCAATATTCCAAGGATCCTCTAGCCTGCAAACATTACCTACCAGCACGTGCAGTTTACATGATTGACAAAATCCTGATTTATCAAGGTATTAATGAGTCTCCATAGCTATTATTTCTGGAAATGGGGAAGGTGTGCATAGCATGTAAAACTCAGACAGCTTGATTCTTGCTGCAGGTGTGACTTCTGTATATTTGAGAGGCAGGGACATCTCCGGATTTTTAAAAGTCTGCACAACGTGACCCAAGATCCGTCTGCCTACATGCCCAATATTAAGAAAAAAAGGAAAGCGGAAGACAGAAATCAGGCTGACAAGATCCAGAAAGTCAGGCTGCCAGCTTTCAAAAAAGAAATGCCTCTTTGGATGCAGACTGACACCAGCCTGCCCTGTGCTATCTACCCATTTTCTTCGAGGCCCTCTTGGCCAAGTTAAAAACCCGCAGCAGAAAAAGAAAACTTCAGAGTCCTAGTCACTAAGGCAGACAGTCCTGGCTAACAATGCATCATAAATTCATAAACCTGGCAGCAACCGTCGCCGTGCAGAGGAGCTGCAGGGAGCAAGAGGAACTTGCACCTGTCTTTCTTGACACAACACACCTGGCTGGCTCTGCCCATGCGCATTTGGATGGGGCGCTCGGTACCTTTCATTAGCTGGGAGGCAGAAAGAAGGAAAGGAAGAAAAGAGGGGGTGATCTCTCCTCTCAGGAGCCCTTCAGGGCTGCCAGAACCGCTTCCCGGCCGGAGCTGTCGGGCAAAGGGGCGCTTTGCACTTGAGAAAGGCGCAAGGGCTCCTCCTGCGCCTCTTTGCCACGATTTCCAGCCCCCACCTGCCTTGGGGAGGCTCCCCCCGGCACCTCCTGCCCGCCCTAACTTTCTCTGAACTTGCAAAGACCCGATCCTCGGTGTCTGGGCAGGAAAAAGCCCCTTTCCCCCGCATCGTGCAGAGAAACGCTTCGCGCAGCGCCTTTCTGCCGCGCATCAGCCCCAGCGAGGGAGCCACTGGCCATTTTCAGCCCTGTTCCCCCAAACGTTTCCCCTTCCAAGCCCTAGCTAAACTTACAGCCCGCCTGCCCCTTCTTGCCCCTCTCGCACAGTCTGCTCCATCCTGAAAGGACCATGCCCGCAGGTTGCACAGACGGGAAGGTGCTTTTCGGTCAGCCAGCGGCTGAAGAAGAAAAAAGATCAAGCCACCACCAGAAACAGAGACGCCTTGCCAAGTCCCAACATCTCAATCGCCTCTCCGGATCGATAACCTCCTCTCCCGACCTGCCGGGAGCTAGCCTCCCCCGAGCGCATTTTCGCTCCGTTTCCTCCGAAAAAAGCCCCTGCCCTGCCCGGCTAGGGTTAAAGAAAGGAGAAGCAGAGACATGCAAATGACAAGCAAATTGGAGCAGACAAAAAGAAAGGCAGCGAGAATAAACAGACAAAGAGGAGGCTCGGAGGAGCCGGCTAGGAGTTTCAAAAGGGGGATGGGAAGGGGGACGAAGGGGAAGCCCGGGACAAGAAAAATCAGCAAAACGCTCCTCGCCTTTTCCATCCCCAGCCAAGTGCCCCCCACCCAGCCCACAATACAACTGGAGGAGTCAACAAAAGGTGGCAGAGACCAACAATATCCCCCCACCGCACCCCACCCCCGGCAGCTCACTTACTCTCTTAGCACCGGGCAGGCTCCAGCACCGTTTCCATTGAAGCTGCGGGGTGACAAATCGCTCCCGCTTCACTTCTCTGCTTATTGCTATTCCTCTCCCAGAGTCATGGCCATTGCCCCCCTGGAAAAAGAAGCACACACTTGACACCGCTGGGCAGGACTCTTTGGGATCATTCAAACAGCCCATGCAAGTGCTGGAGAGAGATTTTTTTTTTTTTTTCAAAAGAGAGGAGGGAGGCGGAGCGGAGAGAGATACTTACTCAGTGCAAAAGCGAGGCTTTTATTTTTGGGAGCCGGTGGCAGAGAGAGGAAAGCAGAGGGAGCCGGCTAGCTGGCTGCTGCTGAATATTATAATGGGGCTGGGGAGAGGAGGGGGCCGGCGGGTGGCTGCGCTGGGCTCGGCTTCCTGCAAGCCCCGGAGCAGCCCGGCTCAGCTGCGGGCTCCGCACCACCAAGATTTACTTTAAGACACAGCTGAAGGAAACAGGAAGACCACACGTCACCGGCTGCATGACGTGGGCCAGCCCCAGCGCCCAATCGGGAGGCTCCTTCGGACTGAAAGGGGGATAGTGAAGCGAGAACTTGGGAGGAAAAAAAAGGGGGGCGAGAGGAGGAGAAACTGGATCCCTTCCCCAGCCCCCCCCCCAGTGCTGCAGGGAAGGAGACTTGATCACCTAATGTGGGGCGAGCCATGTGCAGCTCCAGCCCCCCAGGTCTGGCAGTGGGGGGCAGCTGGGGGGGTGATGAGCCGTGGCCCCAGACGGAAAGAAAGGGGAGGCCTCGCCCCAGCTGTGAACAGCGCGCGGGGGGCACTAGGAAAACTTTAGAACCAATCCGAATTAAAGAAAGCGGAGTCGGGCTGAGCAAGGTGCCCCAGGCTCGGCACCAGGAGCTCGCACTGGTTTTATTTCCTTTCCGCAACTCTAGGAGGTGAGAGGGGCGGGGAGCAGCTAGAAGTGGCCAGGAGGAACCCAAACTATCCCCGCTCTCCCTCTGGGAATGGCTAAATCCTGTGTGAACGTGCCCCAGCCCGACAGATAATAAGGCGACTTTCCTGCAGCCAGCCACAGAAACCCAAACCAGTTAGTGGGTGGGAATGCCAGCTTGAAAGCAGCACTGCTTCCGAAGTGAGAAAAAAATTGAGCTCGGTTGGTCCCAAACTTTTTAGCCCCCCCTAAACACAAGGTGTAAAGACTCAGTCTTCATTGAAGGCGAAGCTGGACCTTCGGGTGAGTCTATCAGTTGGCTTTTCCCTTGTCAGCCAGGCAGTGGACGAGCCAAAGAAGAGCATCAGGTTGCCCCGTGTCCACACAAATAGCTGTTGAGAAAGCAGGTTAATTGCTCCTCACTTTTAGTTACTGTGGACAGCTCTGCCTCACCCGCAGTCAAAGCCCGCACCTGAAATTCGGATCAAGTTACACCTTGGAGCTGGCTAACTGAGCGATGCACAGCCTGTTTGAAAGCAGGAGAGGGGCAAAGTATCTGTCTGGGATGGGATGAGACCAGAGTGCAGTCAGGTCAGTGCGGAGTCAGGAAGTCTGCTCCCAGCACAGACCCTTTTCATTTCCCTGAGACAATCCGGAGTGAAACGGAGGACGGTGCAGTTCGCTTTAAAACCGCGTTTAGGCGTGCACACGGCGGGAAAAGAGGGAAAGCCAAATCAGAGCGGACGGGTTAAACCGCTTTCCAAAGGCAAAGGGGCATTTGAGATGTGTGAAAACAAATATCCGTCTCCCGAGCTATTTATTTAACACACTAAGTGGCTCCCAGTACAAGAGCTGGCTTCGCATGTTGCGTCTCTTTCCAGAGCCCCAGGCAGTGAACTGGTCGCACTTGTCCCATGTCTGGGGGCATATCTGGAGGCCAATTTCTCAGGGCGGTGCGATTTCGAGGTTTTGTCCTGACTGCCTCCTGCCTCAAACCGGTTTGAAACCGAAGTGGCCCGCCAGTAGCAGCTCGAAGCGGCAGCGCGCTGGGCTTTTGCGGCCGGGAAGGTGCGAAAGGAAAAGCAGGCGTGGTCTCCTCACCCGGCTGCCACTCCGGAGCGCCCCGTGTAAACCCTCCGCCTCCCCCTCTGCTGGCGACGAAGGGACCTGGCTCATCAAAGGGAGCCGGTCACCCGGCCACGTGTGCACCGGACAGTCCCCAGCCTGCCAGCCCGGGCGTGTGGCCCCCGCTCCCCCCTCTCCTGCAAGGCACAAAGTCCCCAGCACTTCTGAGGCAACAGGGCCCATCGATCCGCTCTCCAGCCTTTCAAAAAGGGACCAAACTCCCGTCTAGACCCCTTCCTGGCCACCCCCGGTCCCCAAAGGAAACCCAGCCCTGAACGGCCAATGCGGAGCCCCCGATCCCCCTAGGGACAGCTGCAGGAGCTGTTCCCCTCCCCTGCAGACTGCTCCTTTCTTTGCACCCGATTCGGTTTCTCTGCCTCACCTGCCCTGCCTTCCCATCCCCATCGGAAAGGCAGAGTCCACTCCCACACTGCCGACAACCGTGTCCAGCCCAGGAGCTGGCCGCCCGGGGTATTTCTCCCCAGGGATGCCCCTGGGGCCAACCAACCTGAGCGGTTCAGCAGAGAAATGCCAAAAGCTCAGGAGCGCTGGCCGCGACGGGAATTCCCTAATGGGAACCCAACTGCCTCTGCCGCTCCGAAGCGACGCTTGTTTAACTCACCGCTTCAGTGTAAACAGGCTGATCACTTGGAAGGAAGGTTTAAAACAGCGCTCAGGGCGCAAAGACACACCGGGAAGTGCCTTTGGTCTAGTTCAATCACTTCTTCGGTCCTCTCTGCCAAGTTCATGGCTTGCAGGGCGGAGAGAGCCCCAGTGGCTCCCCACCGGCCTGCTGCTCTTGTTTGGGAGACCTCTCAGGCTCTTCAGAGGGGAAAAAGGGGAATGCTCTGGTTTATAATTAAAATGTAATATTATCCGAAACTGAGCCCCTAGCTAGCTTCGCCGCAGGCACCACACTTCCCAATAAACAGCAAGATAGTAGCAGCTGGTGTAACCACCTGGGGAGATGTTGCCAGTCATGTCACTCGGGCCTAAAGGACGGTTCCCCACATAGACAAGGAGCCTCCTCGGGTTTTCAATCCGCTCCTCACTTCTCTGAATTTCTCTTTCCACTAGGGCTCCTGAGAAGCTTTTATTTTTCATTTAAGAAGTTTCTTGGAGGTGACTGAAGGGGCCAAATCTTTGTGCCGCCTGACCTGACCATTCACCCTTTTTTTTCCTTTGGGCACTTCAGTAGTTCGCTGAGCAGACATGAAACCCAAATAAATCTTAGGGGGAATCAACCTTCCAGGGAAACGTTTTTGCAAGGAAGAGACCAAAAAGTGAGTACATTTATTTGCCTGTCTCAGCGCAGTGGTGGGGCAAGACTCAAGCAAAGAAAGCTGGCGTGCAAATTCCGTTCACACTTCAAAACCCAGCCAAGTTTTTTTCTTTCAGGTGTGGCCATAACCTGGCTGGTGACTGGGGCTGGCCCGTTAGCCGGGTGCTTTGGAGGCGCTGCAGCAAGTGTGCGGCTGGCCAGGTGCAGACGGAGAGAAGGAAGCCGCGTTACAAACTGCGCCGGAGCCAACCTCTCTAGAGCAGGAAGATTCGGATTAGAACTAAGGCGCGTGTAAACCTGCTTTCCCACGGCTGCGGGCCGCTCCTGTTCCGAAAGTAAGGGGGAGTGTGAGATGTTTCCCCCACTGTCTTCAGCAGCTCGGAAATCATGGCCAAGGATCTTCTCTCCTCGCTGTAGCAGCAGAGGGCAGCCGTCTTTGCCTTTCCCCTTTCTGGCTAGTCGTGTCGGGCCACTTTCTGGCACCTCTTCCCGGGAGCTGGACGGATCGAGCCCTTAGCCTAGTTCCCAGCTAGGTTTTCCCCAACCATTTCATTGTGGTGGCTTCTCCTCCCTAACCTCATCCCATTGCCCCCAGGGGGCACGCAGAAAGGACGGCATCAAGGGGTGCTGCCTCCCTTCACAAATGGACTCTTGTTTCAGCATTGCCCCTAGCCAGGAAACAAGCAACCCACGGTTGTTTCTCGGTCAAGTCCATAGGCAAGTTCCTGGCTCCAGCTTTAAAAAATAAAACCAGAGAAAGTCTGTGGCTCTTTCTCCCCTGCCCATTTGGGAAGCCCATGGGGTGGGTGCTGGAGGACAGTCTGGTGGCCGTTGGAAAGAGGGGCACAGAAACCAACGAAAAGGACATGAAAGGAAGGGCTCATTAGATGTCTAACTCTAATTAGACTCTGCGAAGTGCGGCTGAGACAGTTTAGGACTGAGCTGTCTTCATGCAACTGGTCCCCTAAATCAGATGTAACTGAGCCTGCTCCGACCTCCTTTGCTTTCCCACCTTTTCTCCCTTAACTTCAGCACCCAGCTGGCTTGTGCCCTCCCAGGCGTAACCTGAGGCTTCTTCCTCCCTTTTCTCTCTCACAGCCCCTCTGACGAGCTGGGCTGGGGGTGGCAAAAGGACTTGATTACCCGAAGGAGGTGGGGGGATTTTGTTTTTGCAAGAGAAGCTCAAATACTATGTGAGCAAAAAGCTTTTAAGGGACACTTTGCGAAAGGATTTCACCATGCGGGTTAGCTCCCGATTCTCCATCCCTTTTGCGAGCTTCTCTGTGCCAAAAAGGCAAATGGGGCTTTAGTGAATGCGCCACTGTGCCAGGTGCCACGGTGAAACGTCTTTCTAGCAGCTTTTAAAAAAACCTGGGCTGTCTGTCTGTCCAGCTGAGGGACACACAGCAGTGCACCGAAAAACTAACACCTGGGGATGCCCCGGGAGATGCAGGCTGGGAGCTGGGGAGTTCCCACAAAGGGCTGTGGAAATGTTGCAGCAAGGCTGGGTTTTGTTCTGCAAACGCCGTTGCCTCCTGCGGCGGGTGTTAGGGAAGGGCCATGCGAGGGGGCAAAAAGTCCAGGGGCCTCCACTGGACTTCTTGGTAATTCAAGTTTCGGAACCGGCAGCAAGCGTGTGCATTTACTTTGTAGGAAAAGTTTTCTTCCCCCGCCCCTCTCACAGGGATGGGACTGAGCACCTTTGAATGTGGGGAGGGATGCAGGAGCAACCTAGGAAACTGTCTAAGATTGCTCATTTATTCTCGACAGAAATCAACTTGGTGACCCCCCCCCCCTTCCTGGCGTGTCCTTCGTTGCCCTCGCAGCCCCAACGCCAGGGGTCCTGCTTTTTTATTGCATTTCCCCCCTCGCCTGCTGACTGACTGGAGCTTGCCCCGGAAAAGCTCCAGGCAAGAGTGGACCAAGGGTTTGCAAAGGATACCAGAGGCGAGGAAAAGCAACCACTCCTCGCAGGCGTGCAAGGTAGCTGCGTATAAATACACCCAAGGCCACCAGCCTGTCCCTGGGGGGCCGATCCGGCGGGCAGGGCGCCCAGTGCAATCAGCTGGCGGCCCCATGCAGGGGCTGAAAACAAACACCCTTCCTCGCTGCTGCCTTGGAGGGCACACGATCCCCCACCGCCCCACAGAAGTGGCCAACAGGTGGGAAATAAGAATACAGTTTAATGAACGCTAGTGTCCCAGAGGCGCTGGCTATCAGTCACAAGTAACTCTCATGTTACCCGCGCTTGGAGAATCTTAGGAAGCCGGGACAAATGTCCAGCCAAGCGCCCAGAGGCCAAGAAAACTTGCAGCTTGCTTTTCCCCCCTGCCACCGCCTCTGGTGCCCGGGTGACATAGCTGCTCTTCCCTTGAGCAGCAAGGCCTTTGCGGCACGGTGCAGAAGTGTTTGCAAACGAGCGGGGAGACAGGCTAAATTTGGCCTCTTGAATTCTTTGCTTTTTAAAGCCTCCGGAGGGGCCTGACAGTTGCAATTTTTTGGTGCAACGGGGGCTGCGCGTCAGCCCCGGAGCTGGCAGCCTCACCGAGGGTGCAGAGCAGCATGGCTTCCCCGACCTCCTCTGGCCCGTGCATCGTGCGAGGAGGAGCAGGCAGCTGGGCCAGGGCTTGGCTGCAAAAAGCTCTTCGCCAACCCCTCCAAAAAGTGCATTGCTGCGCGGGGAGCGGCGCCGGGAATCCCGGGGCGCAGCTGGGCTGGCGCGCGGCACGTTCGCGCCTGGACCCGGCGCCCCGCAGGGCCACGTGCGGCGCGCGCGCACCTCCAGGCACCAGCTGCGGAGGCTTCGTCTCATTGGCAGGGAAGGCACGTGCTGGCTCGGCTCCCTCCCGCGAGCACAGCCCCCAAACCCGGAGCAAGAGCAAGCCCGGCTCGCGGGGGTGTGGGAATCAGCTTCCCCAGGCCATGGGGAGTGTGTGTCTCCCGCTCCTGGTGGAGGGCAATTACCTAAGCAGTGCCATGCATGGAAAGTGGAACTCCACAGACCTTTGTCCTAAGCAGCTGCAAGAGTTTGGAGCTAAAGTTTGGGTGTGGGCAGATTTTTTTGGGGTCTCCCAACTCTACACCTGTGACAGAGCTAGGAGTAAGTCACCAAGGTCTGCCACAGAGGCCAGAAAAAGCAAGGAGGCTTGTGGCCCTTAGAAGACTGACCGATTTACTTAGCGCATGAGCTTTAAGGGAGAAAATCCCACTTCGTCAAAGCGCCTGATAAAGTGGGATTTTCTCCCACGAAAGCCCCTGTGATAAATAAATCTGTTAGTCTTAAAGGCTATGTCTACACGCACAGTTTTAGTTTGAAATCAGTCCTTTCGAAATGGCTTATTTCGAAATAAAACCCTTATTTCGAAATGGCTCGTTTCGAAATAAAAACTGCACAAGCAAAACAGCCATTATTTCAAAAGGGATATTTTGAAATAACACCAATTGGACCGCTGTTTCGAACAGTTGTTTTGAAATAACGGAGTTGTTTCAAAACAACAGGTCTACTGGCGTTATTTTGAAATATCCCTTTCTAAATAACGGCCATTTCGAGGGGGGGCAGGTTTTACTTTTGCGAAATGACGATTCTTATTTCGAAAGGACGGGGTCCATCCTTTCAAAATAAGAGAACGTCATGTAGACCTAATTTCTTTTATTTCGAAATAATGAGTGTTATTTCGAAATAAAAGTGCCGTGTAGATATAGCCTTGCCACAAGATGCCTTGCTTTTTTTGCTTTACTAAACTAACACGGCTGCCCCTTTGGAACTTACAGAGGTCGGATTTTTCTAGAGTTTGGGGTTTGTCACATCAGACGTTTCGGGTCTGCTGCAAAATTTGGCCCCTCAGGATTTAAATGTCCCCCAAATCCGCTCCATCTTTGAAAAGAATCGTGTTCATTGCAAGGTGACAGCCTTGCACAGTGATGTTTCTTTCCTTCAAAGGGGAAAAAGGGCAGAAGAAAATGTCAGAAAAATGTTCAGGACCATTGCTGCCTCCTCCATTTCCCTTTGTATTAAGACAATGAACTAGAATAGAATAAAGACGTGTTGTCAAAACTGCTTTTTCTTTCTCTCTTCCTTACTGCAATCTGTTCAACCATCAAACAAATGATAGCGGGGCTGAGAAATGTGGGATAGGGGGTGAGAATGTGGAACAATTTTACCTTCCTTCTCTCAACTGGGGAGCAAATAGAACCATCTAGTGTACAAAATAAAGAACAACAAAAGTTAGAAACCTATGAATAGTTAATAATTTAGGGCCTGATTCTGCTGCAGATTGGGAGTAATGCCACTAAATCCAATGAAATTACATCAGTACAGGTGTGAGAGAAAAACGGGGTCTTTGGTATCAAAATCTATTGAATTGAAAGCTTTGTCTACACCCCCTACCCTAATCCTCCTCGCAACCCCCAGAGAATGCCTGAGCATACTAGGCCGTTCGGGGGGGGGGGGGGGGGCCGGGGACACTTGAATTCATGGATCTTGTATTGATGGAAATAGAATTGTTAAAAAAAAAACCACTCCAGAGAAGAGAAAGTGAACTAAACTAATCCTATTAAACGCAGTAGCATGTTTCTGTGGAGCGCTGGAGAGATTAGGCACAGGAAAAGGGATAAGTGCTGCTTCAGTTTCACTAAACTAATGTGACAACTTGTCACTGGAAATCTTTACAGCTTGTTAGCAGATGACTAGCTGATTCAGATATGTTTTCTACCATTTCCTTTGTGTCTGGGGGTGTGTGTGTGTTTTTTCTTTCCTGTTTCTTTCTTATACATACTGCTTTATTTTGTTTTTTAATCCTTCCTGTCTCCTTCAAGTCAAAACATTTAACTTGCTTTAGTCAATATTTTGTTTTGACGATGTCCCTTGACCTTTTGTTTGTGCAAATTAACCTTCATGGGCACCTCATTCATTCATTAACCTCAGCTGGATTTCATGTCCCTTGTACATGGCATTTGGGGTATGAAACATTTGTGTAAGAGTTCCCAGATAATACACTGAATATGTATAGTAATAAAAATAATGATACAGTATGGTTTAAGAAACTTGGCCTTTCTTTCTTTCTTTCTTGAGTCAGAAAGGAAAAGAACAGTAGTCCTTTATAACTTCCATGTCATGGGTGTGTGAATGTAAGGGATGAATAAAATGGCTAAGCTGGGAGAAATTTTAAAGTCAGTAATTTTTTCCCCCCCAAGCAGGTGTTCAATTGGCTTGGAAACACATGCTGCCTTTTTTCTTTCTTTTCTTTTCATCGCTCCCTACTTCTCTTTTCCTCTCTCCCCTCTCTTTTTCCCTCCTCTCCCCTCCCCACCAGTAAAAGCATGATGGTTGAGTAAATGGAAAAAACATTTTACAACATTAAAGGAAGATTGTTTAGAAAAGGAAGGCCCTGCTGAGGTGTAGAGGAAGCCTGTTTATTAACACTGGACACCTCTTATCTCAGGCAGCTCCAGATGGATCTCCCCTTGGTAATTCCCACTCTGTGCCAAGTGGGGTTAAGCAGGGTAACCACCTTGACGTGGGTTGGTGATCACCAGGGGATCATCGGCTTCTTCAGAGAGAACTTTCAGTTTGTTTTCATTTTCTTTCTTTTAGTTTTTTTCCTTAGCAGGATCTCTGGGCTCGTCTACAGTAGTGATCTTTGCCCAGTGAGGTAGCTACTATATCGTTGTATCTACTGCACTGGAGACGTGCTGGTAGGAAGTGGGACTTAACCTGGTTTGAAGCTGCACTGCTGAAAACCCTGCTTTACACCCTTGTATGACATCCATAGTGGATCCATAGGTGTAAAGATCTCTAACCCAGACAAACTGTCAGTAACTATGGGGAGAAGAGGTAAGGGGAGAAAGCTAGAACTCAGAATAAAAAGGCACGTGGGCAGATTTACCTTTCCCTTTGTTAATTGCTCACTTTTGGGATAGAGCCAGGTTTTGACCGAGACAGTCCAAATCTGTCAATAATTAACAGTCATGCAATTAGTACTTCCTTAACAAATTGGCACATGCTTTTCATGGGAGAAGTCTGATTAAGTGGTACTGGCCCTTCCATATACCTGTCCACCAAGTGTACTTTAATATCCTGTTCATTCGAAACACTGCATGTTTACAGGCTAAAATTTGACGCATATACTCACAACCCCTGTTTTTGGGAGAGTAGCTTTTAAAATTAACTGTTTGCACCATTCCAGTTCTTGTAATGCAACATTATTACAATCAGTACATAGTGGCAAAATATGAACTAGATTTTCTCCTGCACCTATTACTGCTAAATGAGACCAACAATTATTGGTTATGGCTTCCTGATTTGGAAGCTGTCTGGTCCTGATCCCGACATAAATTAGAACAGGGGTGGTTTAGGATTCCAACAGTTGGTTAGGGTCTCTTGGGGACCATGCACTGGTTATAAGTTGGTGGGGTAAAGTTATGTCCTCTGCCTAACCCTTCCCAGTTCTTGTATGCCTCTTCCATCCTCTGACATCCAATCTCTCACCCCAATATATCCCTTGTGCTGGCTTTGGTTGAGAAGACTGAAACACAAGTGGGCACCGTTGCCTTTATCCCATTGGATAGTTCTCCCCCCATTAGGAGAGTCTTGGGCAGGCAGGATCTCTTCTGACCCTATAACTTTATTTGGACTTGCAACTAGATTTCAGTGAGGCCTGTGAGGTGGAATGTGTTTTTCATAGTATTACAATATTCAGTTTTCATTATTTTCTATCTCACTCTCTTTTAAGGCCGTTCTGTGGTAATAGAAGTAGTTTTGGTGTTCAGTGTGTAATCAGAATCTTGTTAGTACTGTCACACATTACAAAAGTAGAAAGTTCTGGCCTCATTAATGGAATGTTATCCCCCCCACACTGGCTCGTACTTTTCCATTTAAAAATTATAAGTGAATGGTCAGGGTGGGCCAGATCCAGTGGAGCTATACTGAATTACTGCAGCTGACAATCTGGCACAATACTTGTAAAAGTTGCTGCCTTGACAGTACAGGAAACTGAAGTCCTATAGAAAACTACAGATGCTAACAGTCCAGACTTCCTGATAATTTGTCACCCCAATGTACCACAATTCTGCTGGAGAAGGATCCGCCTCTTGGAGGTTAGAAGAGACTTTGTTTTGAATACCCGTTCATAAATCAAGTGCAAAACCACACCAAATTGGCTTTTGTTCCTTCCTCACCATGAAAAAGACTGTATGACAGTAGCTGATTTTTTATTTTAGCTTTGATTTGTTTTCTCTACTATGGATTTTCTCTGTGTGAAGTTGGTTAAAAAAAAAAAAGCCAATAATTGTCCAGTGCCTTGTCTCCTGAAGGTGTTAGAAAATGTTTTAAGCAAAGTATGCTTTGTCCACACTGTCACCAAAACAGAGCTAGATAAAACAGATTTTAAATCACTGTTTGGAAATGGTTTCCTTGCTGTCTCAGTCTGGTGATTGATTGTGACAATTTGGTTAAACAAGGACCAGTGTGCATTGGTCTGACTGTTAATCCAGATAAGACAAAGTCCCTGGACGTGACCATCAAACAGCCTTCAGGTCCACATTACAATCTTCTCATTGTTAACCCATCCAAAAAGGACATTAAGCAGGTGGCAGCTATCAAATATTTGGGCAGTATTATAGACAGTGCAGAAGGATGCTCAAAAGATGTACCAGTAAGTCTTCATATAATAGCAGCTATTAACCTGCTTCAGGCCCTTCAGAGTCTTCTGTGGAGACATCATGACAGCAAGACTAATACAAAATTGTAGACCTGTAGAGCCACGACTATACCAAATCTATGGTCCAGATGTTATCACGGAGGCAAGCTACAAGACACCCAAATGATATTCTCCATTTTCATCATTTCTGTCAACTGCACCATATCAGTGGCAGAACAAATTCAGAAACTAGGATATTCAAAGTTGAACCCAACAACTGCTTCCACCAGCCCTAGTTCAGGTTCAGTTTCAGGGGCTGTCTTGGAGTGGACCTATTGGATGTCTATAAATACCTATGTTAGAAACAAGTATTTAATAATTGTCTCCTCAGTCTAGCAGAGGAAATATAACTGGATCTATTTATTGGGAGTAGCCAGATTCAGGCTGGCAATAAGAAGTACATTGTTATCAGTAAAGGTGTCAGAAATCAGGATGTGGGTGGTTGTGCCTAGTGCTTGGAGCAGGACTTACAGCTAATGGTAAGAGGAAGAGTCATGCCTAATGGTTAGGACAGGACTTGGTGGTCCTGTATGAGAACCAAGGGCCAAAGCTGAAGTCAGAGACCAAGAATTAGAGCGGAGGATCAGAACTGGGTTACCTGCAGTCAGGCAAGCCAAGGGCAGAGTTGGCCCAATGCAAGAGAAGGGCTGGAACAAGGCAGGAGCAAGGTGGGGAACAAACAAATGCAAGAGCTATCACAGCAGCAGGCAATTTCTTCCAGCAGTCACTGTGCTGATGTGAGGCTTAAGAGCTGGTCTGCTGACTCTTCCAACCAATCAGGTGGCATAGCCAATCAGAAGCCTGCCACAAGTCAGCTGTGCTCTTTAGGTTGTCCAATGACTCTGCTTCAGGCCCTCATTCCTGACAGGGAATAATTTAGCAGTAGAGAGTTTTCATGGGTTCTCCATCACTGTCCATCTTTAAATCAAGTTTGGATGTTCTTCTAAAATGATTATTTTGGGAAAGTTCAGTGGCCCAGGTTATACAGGAGGTCAAACCAGATGAGCGTAGTGGACCCTTCTGACCTTAAAATTTATGAATCTACGGAAATGGGAGACCAGCACATTCCAGAGTCTGTGTAGCAAGGAATACTGCCACAAGGCTGGCGATCATTTGGCCACCAAAAGCTTTGGTGGACTGGAAAAACAAGCTTGTCAGTAGTGAATGCAAACTGAATATACAATCAAACCAGCTTAGGTGCCTTGCTGGAAATCAACCTGGGGAGACTATTGATTTGCAAGGAGACCATAATGTTTTGGGGCTTGCCAGGATGATTATTTGGAAACTGTTTCCTACCTGGTATGGTCTATATTGTAGTGTAGGTGAGACCCTTGTGATGCAAACAGTCATCCATTAGTAACTGAGACCACCAGCTCATTTCACATGCACTCCTGGATAGCTGCCATATGCAACAGCTCTCAGTCATTGGTCTTGGACTGGCTCACACACTGCTGTATTGACTTAAAGGGGAAAGGGTTGGAGACACTCACATAAGCAGTTCTGTAAGCACCTTGGGGTAGCTCTCATCTTAAATTTCTTGTGTAACTCCAAATAATAAAATGAAAGAAAAGAAGGATGTTTGCTAGTCAATACTCTGCTTTACTCCACTGAAATGATCAGCAGAATATTGGCCTGCAAAACGTAACTGACTCATATTTACTTACTTTCCTTAGCTTGGTGTTTTCAAAAGCAGAAAATGAGTTTTGGAGATGGATTATCACTTAATCATGTTCTTTTTATAACTTCCTGGGCATTTAATTAATTTAGCCTCAGAGATCATAGTACCTGTTTTTGAGAAAAAAAAGTTTGCTGATTTACAATGACACCCTTTACTTCAAGAAGACAATAACCCATTTTATTTGCCACCTTTTTAATTTTGGGATCAGGCCGAAAATAATTTTGTTGACTTTTTATGGAAGAGAGAGAGTTTTCTGACACAGGATCTAATGGCATCTATAGCTTCATAATTTAAGAGCATCAAGTTATTGAATTCTAAGGAGGATTAGACCTACTTGACAGTGTGGTTTAGTTGCTCTTACAACAGAAATACAGAAATATGCTGTTTATCTCCTAAGAGATTCTGGAGGAAGAAAATTCAATGAGCAAGTTTTTTCCTTACATATCGATTTAAATATTGACATCACTGTTGGAGGGTTGTTTCACTTCACACTCCAGATGTGCCTGGTGAAGTGACAAGTATTTTATGTGATTTCTGGTCCGGTAATGTCATCTATAGGATTCTGACTTAAAATTCTAAAGTAGCCTTGATAATATAATCTATTTGTGTCTGAATCTAAACCTCCTTTGCCCTGTGTAAATGGGTTTGTCCAGGTTAAGAAGTGAACAAACATTAACCCCCGCAACACCATAACTCCTTTCTACTAGTACTACCACTTAGTTTTCTTAGCTTTTACACTAGTGAATTTAGTTTCTGGATGACAGAAGTCCTTTATTAACAGAAAAGGTAATTCTGGAGGATCTGTTGCAGCTTGTTATAAATCCAGTTTGCAAGGTCTTTGTGACACTGAGTGTTTTTTCTTACTTGTTTATACAATGTCTCTCACTTTTATAAAGACTTGTAGGAATAATGATAATAAAATTACATATGCAATTGAACAGCAATCTAGGGCTAGAAGTTTAATTTTGTTTTATTTTTTGGTGGTATGTAGGAATCCCCCTTGTGGCTCATGACTGCACTGTGCTGGGCACTGTACAAACATGGAACAAACAGATGGTCCCTGCCGCTGAATGCTTACAACTTATTTCATTGAAGTGTTAGTTCAGTGGTTTTCAACCACAGCATCAGGACGCATTACTGTGTCACCACACAGCAGTGAGTGTGTTGCGGAGAGCTGGAGAAATGGCTGGATTTGGCCTGGAAGGAGTGGGCTAGTGTGTCCTATAGAGCCATGATATGCTGCCAAGCGTGTCACGACCCACAAAAGGTTGAGAACCACTGTGTTACTGAATATAATTGAAACACTTCCCATATGCCACAATTCCCAGGAGTGTGTGCCCAACCCTGGCCTACAAGCCTCAGGAGCCATTTTTATTTGCGCAATTGTTCATAACAAATTCTTTTTAGATATTGCCAAAGAGTACCTCCCGCTGCAATACAAGAAGCAGTCCTCTATAGATATGTCTATATTGGAAAAAAAGGCCCAGAGTCTGGCCACTGGTGACCTGGGTCAGATGACTCAGGATTATGGGGCTTAGGCTGTGGGGCTAACAACTCTGGGTAGGCATTCGGGTTCAGGCTGGAGCCTGGGCTCTGGGACCTTTCCCCCTGTAGACTGCAACCTGAGCCCTAACATCTACACCACAGTTTTACAGCACTGCAACCCAAGCCCTGTGAGCTTGAGTCAGTTGACCTGGTTGGAGGCTTTTGTTTAAATTTTGCGTAGAAGAACCCTAAGCATACTTGAGCAGGAGGCCTCTGTTTGTAACCTGCATGCTCTGCCTCTTCCTCATTCCATAGAAAAAAAGTCAGATTTTTGGGGGGTGAGATGGGGAAGAGGGGAGTTCAGCAAAAAAAATCAACTCTCTGATCTTGCTGGAAACCC
Source organism: Podocnemis expansa (assembly GCA_007922195.1). Classification (NCBI taxonomy): domain Eukaryota; kingdom Metazoa; phylum Chordata; order Testudines; family Podocnemididae; genus Podocnemis; species Podocnemis expansa. Next base: position 33,091,611 of record ML682004.1, on the reverse strand, counting down.
CCGTGCCTAGTAGTGCAACTGTAGGAGCATGAGCAAGCAATATTTCAGTGGGGGAGTTGCATGCAAAAGATTGTTGTCGAGGTCCACCCCAAAATGCTAAGACCAGCTTGGTCTGTATCGTTTAGATGTTAATGTTCCCATCCACTGTTGCAAAAAAGTCACTGGAGTATGTGTGCCCACAGACAGGTCCTGGTCCCTGTACTATAGTTTAACTTACACATATAGGGCTCAGTTTACAATTTGTGACAGCTCTAGGCCCTTCAGGCAGGAAGTCCATGGCCTGAGGTTTCAATTCAACTAGTGGGGCAGGCTAGTCCATAAACATGTTAATATAGCAACTTTTCCAGGTAGCCTCTGCTGGGTGGGGCTCTTGAGCCCTGGCTAGCATTTAAAACTGCTTCATCCTGGAAGAAGCCTAGGGGAAAGGTACAGCTTAGAGGCCAACATGGATACTTCCCCTGAGATGAAGCCACAGCAGGCACAAGGGGTAGAATTGTGGAACCAAATGTGTCCCATAATTTATCATAATCATATTTATGGTTGGCTAATTTATTTATATTTATTTAATTTCACCTTTAAGCAAGAAATTAGCCTGTCTCTCTGCACACATTTTAATTGAAATCCCGATCTAAACAAAAGTGCACTCTCTTTATTAACCCCAGCAGTGTAATTTTTCATTGTAAGACTGATTCAGAGGAAATGGTTTCACTAAAACATCCACGCAACCCAAGAAAATATGACAGCTTTCCTCAGTCAGTTCCTTTTGTGACCTTGATTTAAACCTTAATCAGTTTGAATTAAGTTTTTTTTTATTAGCCATTCAGACTTTGGAGGGGATACTAATTTTCCTGTTTTTTCACTATCCCTTTACAGGGTCTTTTTAGCATACCTAATCAAGTTTGATGTATATTATTTTGGCTATGATTTCTAGTAATTACTGTGGTTTTAACTATTTGCAATTGTCTGCAAATATATGTCAAAATGCTACATATGCAGATACTGTGTTGTTTCTGTTACATGGTACATAAAACTCTTCTTTTTATCTTTAATAAAATTATCATGAAAATATTATTATATGAAAACTACTAGTGTAATCTTTTAACCTTTACTCATATGAGCAATCTTCTCATGCAAGTCATGCCACTGAAACCAAAGATCACTCCGTACAGGAAGGATTTTCAGCATCATACCCTATTTGAGATGTTTGGAATAAAGAATAAATACACACTTATATCCATATTCTAAATATTATAAAATGTTGTAACTGATGACTAGTGATTTTCTTTTGCCTATGGCACTGAAGAACAGATTGTGTTACTGTGCTTATCTCTACCTTTACAAACAAATACACCAGAAAAATATGTTGGGTAAAAGAAACAGTGCTTGTTATCAAATGCTTAATTAGATTTACTACAGGTTTTTGTACTTTTTGGCATAAGCTTCAAAACATTGCTGCATGGTTATTCTTGGAATTCTTTACCATTTAAAGGGAAGCTTCTATGTGGTTTACATATTGATCTATACATCTAATTTGATAGTATGTTATTAATTATTATTTTTTGTGTTATGGTAGCGTTCAGCAGTCCTAACCAAGGTCAAGACCCTATTGTACTAAGCATTTTACATACTGATAGTAAGAGAATGTCCCTAGCTCAAACTGTTAATTAAAATTACTATGCAGCTATCATCTTTAAAGCTTGGCACATCTGATTAGAGTCTCATTGAAACTTACAGATTTGATCCAGTATTTTTGAGGACATGTGCACGTGTGTCCTAGTGGTTGGAGGGGGTGGACAGCTGTGACTGTATAACATACCCTGCAGTTGTAGGTGTCATTGGAACAGTACCAAGAGAACAACTTTGTAATTGTTCCATAGGCTAGAGTGCTCAGTGCATGTTTAACAGGGCTGTGTCAAATGATACACTAATATTCTGTGAGTGAACAAACTGATCAAATAATTGCATGTACAATTGTAAATTTGAGAAGCAGAGATTTGACCCTAAAAAGGGAGAAGACCCACAGACTCCATGAAGTCCAGTTAAGACTTCACTGGTGCTATTGATTTTAGGTAGAAAACACTTAGGGTGTGTTCACACAGCAGTCTTATTTCGAAACAACAGAGGTTGTTTTGAAATAAGAACTACCTTGTTCACACGACGCACGGTTGTTTTGAAACAACTTAAACCCCATGTGGGGATGAAACAATGTTATTTCGAAACGATTGCTTCGAAACAATGCCGTCTGAACATGTTGTTTCGAAACAACAGTGACTTGTTTCGAAATAACTGTTGCCTGAACCTGCTATTTCACTTTGAGCTTTTTTCCCTAATTCAAATTAACAAACTGTTAATTCAAATCAAGTTATTTCAGAATAAGGCATTATTTCAATACAAGTTGTTTTGACACAACTTGTATCAAAATAATGCCTGTGTGTGAACACAGCCTAAGATGTGTCAGTGATGGGCATCAGAATAAAAACCATTAGATAGAAGATATACAAAAATTTTGCTGATTATTCAATCCTTATCATATCAAAATTTTATTTCCAGGAAAGAGCAAGTCCTCTGCTCCGTGCTGTCAGGTTGAAAGCATTGTCATATCTGTGATTACTTTAAGAGCTACTGGCTAATTCAGAAGTATGTGGAAGCAGAAAAATGAATGATATATGTAAAAGGGATGAATGTCTTTGAACAGCACATTAACAAACCTAGCCGTATGGTTAGTGTGGTTGGTTAACGAAAAGAATAATGCTTTTTTAAAAATCCTAAACTATCCCTCCCTCCTCATCCATTTTATTTCCTCTTGTCACTTTCTATTAGCTGATCGTGACATCTTATCTTTTGCTTGAAGGGTGGGCCAACATATTACTTTGGAGCTGATGTAAGTGACACTCCCAGGATTGGCCCGCAGCAGGTTCAGTAAGAACAGCTACCACCCAGCCAACCCCTGGAGTGTCAGAATGACATCTCTGTGACATTCCTGGAATCCTCAACTCATTCTTGAACTGTCTTCTTACAGCATAATAGCCATAATGTTTCATTTTAAGTCTATTGACGGCATGGACTTGAGCTCTTCACCCTCTTTTGCTGAGATCTGTACTTTTCTTTTTTCTGCAGAGTTCTCCACTTTAATGGAACACATGATTTCTTTTGTAAGACAGGGTTCCTAACATTGGAGGTGAATGACTGACAGGCTTACTGGAGCATGCTGTGAGGATGTGTCTGGGCATGTGTGCCATATGAAAAGTCATTTTTATAATGCAGTAGCTAGGGCAGGCCAGGTTAAAACCCTTCAAACTGCATTTTGTGAGAGTGAATTTAGTGCTTCTGAAAGGTCTTGGACTGAAATTCTTGTATCCTAATTCTCAACCCTGCTCTTGCTACTTTATGGCAAAAGCGAGGCCAACAGTGTCCTAAGGAACACCCTTGATGTAAAGAAACTACTTGTGACATAGCGACATAGGCTGTGAGAATGATCCTCCTTTGCTTCCTCCTCTGCCAGCCCCCAGCACAGTGGAGTACTACCAGAGGCAGAATGATGGGAAAGAAGGAGGCACAGCCAGAGACTACACCCTGGTTATTGTAGTCTGATGGATGACTCCAGAGGCAGCTGTTGCAGGTATTGTAAATTAGAGCAACTCTTGGTCTGGCTCTGCCTTTTGCTGGGGTCTCATCAGGGTCTTGGCAAACCCCAGCACCAGGATCATTTAAATGTTCTTGTTATCAGGCATAGGTAATATTCCTCTCCCTCCTTCCCTCTCTTTAAGAACAAAAAGGAAAAGGGGATCTGAAAAGATAGGATATAAATTTCACTATTTAAAGACCTGCTTTATCTTATTCAACGCACAATACTTCAGCTATACTTAGCCTATTTAGGCCCTTCTCTAGCAAACACTTAAGGCACACAGATAACTTTGCAAGTGTGTAGTCCTGTTGAATTCAGTCAGCCACCTATAGATCAAAGCAGATGCAGGATTAGGACCTTTGTGAGCAGCTTGATGAAGCAACTGTTTTTGCTATTCTAAAGAGCCCAGTTTAGTACTACAGAAAAAATATTCAGCATCCTTGTACACATTATCATACCATCTGCATTGCATGCATCACTAATGGTCACATAGTATTTGTTCCATGGAACCCCTGCATCATGTACTGTGCTGGATAGAAAGTGGTTGAGGTGCAGGATGCTGGAAAATGAAGGCTATCCCTTGAGTATAAGAAACTGGTCTGGGACTGAGAGGAGCTGGGTTCTATTAGTGGCCAGGCCAAAGGTTTCCAGTGTGGTGCTGAGTCTAACAATAATAAAGCATACCGAGGAGTACCCAGTTAAAGTTCCACAGGCAACCTTATTTCTGGTATTTCTCAGGCTATGTCTGCTCTGACACTGGCAAAGTTGCCACTATCAGATCTATTTATCCCATTTGGTTGAGTGGTCAGTAAAGACACTCTCTGACACTATCTGGACACAGACCTAATAAAACCACCTCCTCAGACGGCGAAGGGCTGTGTAGAGAGGAGTGAATTTCCCTTTGTTGCAGCAAAGTGGAGATGGTGTGTAAAAGGGAAGTTGTGAAGTCAATGGAAGTTATGCTAGCTACTCTGAATAACTCCTGTCAACTGCCGTCAAATTTCACTGTTAGTGTAGACCCGGCCTTGATGTTTGCGAGCTTGACTTTGCAACCTTAATATTAATTTAACACTAGTTGCATAGTTTGGGGATGTAATTTCCTAGGTTGTTTAAAAAGTCAACTAAAAAAACCCAGGAAATTCATCATGTGAAACCATATTGATCCTCTGCTTGGGATGTCAGCTTAGTTGCCAGGACATTTAGATCCACGGTACAAATGTCTACCCCTTGACCTAAAAATAATACCAGATAGCAGCAGTAGGCTGTTATTCCTTATGTGGGCAAAGCCCCTTGATGGAAACATGACACATATTTTGCTAATGGCTTACACAGTTATTTGAGAGACAAAGGAGTCATGGGGATTAGAAACCCTCATATAAGTTCTGGAGGAGAGTGTGGTCTAGTGTTTTCAGATAGTGCAGCCAAGCCACATAGCTTGTTTCAGAAACTTAGGGAAAAAATGTTGTAGGCAGAGCCTAAACATGGAAAATTTTCAGTCCAATCAAAGTCTGGAAATTTTTAGGGAACTCAGTACAGGGGTATAATGGAAAGTGATGGACAACTGTAACAAACAACATCACCGCAAGTTCTGCTACTAATGATTTAACAAGGGTCTGAACCCTGTGGCTCCAGAGCCACGTGCAACTCTTTGTCTGCTCCCTTGTGGCTCCAGGTCCTCCTGCCAGCAGGGAGCTCTGCAAGTGGCCCATGCCAGGCACCAGGCTCCCCCTGCCACCAGGGGAGCTTGCAGGGGGTGACTGGCACAGCACTCAGCTCCTCCCCCCACCAGGAGGCTACATCCAGTGCAGCTCTCAAAACGATTCATTATTGAAGGATTTTTTTTTAAATGGCTCTTCTTATTTTTTTGGGTTGCCAACCCCTGACTTGGTAGATGATGCAGCGCACAGATCTGTGTTCTCGTACAAAGCCCCACTGATTTCACAGATGCCCTCTTGGGAACTAGGTCTACTCCTGTGAGTCTGAGTTACTGCAATTCATTAGATTTATATTTGTTGAATGAACAAAGATTGAATAATTTATGATGATGCTCACTTAGGTACCATATGTCATAGGCTATTGTAAGCAGTGTGTTATTTCATACATAAACAGAAGCAAAGACTCTCATCAAGAATTACCTTTATGTTAGAATAAGAAAAAAGTAGCAAAAAAGAATGAAAGTAAAGGGGCATACACTATCTATCTATCTATCTATCTATCTATCTATCTATCTATCTATCTATCTATCATCAAACACAGTAACAATCTCCATGGAATTTGAACACACAGCATTTTCTTGTTTCTGAAAACGGAAAAGTCCTCAGAGGTTTCAAGGGACTTTCCACAGAAGACAAAGACATGGTATTTACATAGCTAAATTACAACACCCTTTACTAAAGATGCAGATTTCTGAAGAATTGAATGCCACTTCATCATTTAAAGCATATATTTGGTTGAAATGTTTTCTTTCTATCCTCAGAGTTTAACGTGTAACTGTGAAGTCACTGGAAAATGTTTATAGAAGTTTGTTTGTGCTATTGTCTATGGGACATTGCAATGGAAATATTTTGTTTGTATTATTTTGTGGGATGTGAGGGTAAAATTCCCTTTCTAATGCCTGTGAGTTTCTGTGGCTCTTTAAGTCTTCAAAAAATATATTAGTTTTACATGCCAAAGTCTTGAGAAGTGTTTGACTGCCCATGGCTTTTGTGTGCATTTCCAGATGGCAGATGCCATTTTGTGTTTTGCATAAACTGACTAAATTTCCTTGCTCTTTGTACATATCGCAGAGGAAACCATTCTCTGCTTTCAATAGGACAGAACAGCTCGTTGGCATCAAAACCACTTCTGGTCTGGTGATACAAAAATATTTAAGGGGGAATTCTGAGACCAAGCTGATGGCAATAAAAACTTCATATATTGTAAGATAGGGGAAAGGTTTAAGAGCTGTATTAGACATATCTTGAGGGTCTCCTCTGTGAAGCTGAAATAAACCAGCCAGGGTAACCTCATGGGATTGAAGGTATAAGCTAATGTATGCTTTTTCCATATTTATTTAAACAGAGAAACATATGTTGTACATAAATGAACATTACTTTTTGTTCATCTTCTTGCCAGTTCAGGTTTGGTCCCCCTGGTGTACTTAGTAGGACTTTGTTTTATATACCCCCATGATGGGGCTTCCACTACATTGAATCTTTTATTGTGTCGGTTTTCACTTATTTATAGAAAGCGGCTGTATCGCTTTTCCAGATACAAAGAGCAAACCAGGACCTTCAGGCAGCTACTTTATTTGTAGATGAAGAGGCAAAAAAAAAAAAAAAAAAAGGAAGAAGAAAATAAAGTCTACATGAAAGGGCATTCAGTGAGTGAAATCCTGGCTCCACTAAAGACAATGGGAAGTTTGCCATTGACTTCACTGGGGCCAGGATTTCACACATTGTGTATGTTTTTTCTGCAACTGTCTGCACTGAACTTAATACAAAATGGGTACCTGTCTCTGAGGCTTGCAGAGCCCTTAAGATTTAAAGGTGCAGTACCTCCAAAACAAATGCATAACAGTTACACGGCTAAACAGACCACAGCATCAGCTGAATTTCTAGTTTGAGCTTATAGTTGTATGTTTTGGTGTTTAGGGTCAGGGAGGGAGAAGTCATATGTTATTGCCTTAAGAAGGGAAACATGTTTTTGTGTTAAGTATAAAATGAGGCTTTAAAATCATCTCAGAACAATTTTGTCTCCTCATTCTGACAACACCCTGCAGAAGAAAAGCAAAACAAACACCCTGCCTATTCTAGAAAGAATTCAGAAGTTAGTATTATTCATGTTCAAAGAAACTAAGATTATATGTCATGCTGTTAATCAGATTTTTATCATTTTAAGTGGTGTCCAGATATAGTTGAAGTGGGCAGTGTACATAATAACATAATTACGGGTGTTATAATGACGTAACAGCAGCAGGAGCTCGGCTCCTGACTCCTTGGTTTTCCATTCCCACCCACCATGACCTACAGCTATATTTAGTTGTTTTTCACGATGCTACCTAATGCCATGGTCACATTTTTTAAAGTAAAATAATAGAGATAAGACCCTATTGATGTTCCATGAAAGTCTAAATACTGGAACCTTTTCTTGCAGATAATTGCTTTTATTTAATGTTTTAAAATTATTTGTATTCTTGTCTTCTGTTCAAAGTGTGCAGTTTCACTGAGGGGCAGATTCTCAGCTGGGGTAAATTGTCCTAGTTCCATTACAGGTGATGGAACCAGGCCCACTGACACCAGCAGATGATCTGCCCCACACATTTTAAGGTATGTTTGCAGATTGCAGAACTGAGTTATTTAATCATCCAAGTGGTGTTTGGGGATTTAAATAAAGGAAGTTTTGACTGCTGAATTACTCTATTTTAACAGTTCTCAGGCTATCATTTTTGGCACCATTCATCCCTTTCAGACTGCAGTTCCAGGGATACCTGATAAACCACTAACTGGTGAGACCTCTACATTTATGCAACACTGAGATGATGGAGACAGCAAGCCACGTGCCTGTGGTGGACATTTGCCATGGAATCACAGAAGCAGAGTGTTATGCAAGGGTCATTTAGTCCAGTCATTCTCAAACAGGGTTATCTATATCTATATTTATTTCTATATCTATATATGCATGTATGTTATACTGTAATCTGAAACATAGGTACAATACTTATATTCCAATTGATTTGTTTTCTAATTGTATAGTAAAAATTAGAGAGTAAGCAATTTTTCAGTAATAGTATGCTGTAACGCTTTTATATTTTTAGTCTGATTTTGTAATCAAGTAGATTTTAAGTGAGGCAAAACTTGCAGGTATTCAAGACAAATCAGACCCCTGAAAGGAGTACTGTAGTCTGGAAAGGTTGAGGAGTCACTGATATAGTCTAACTCCTTGCCAAGATTCAGTATTTGTTGTGTCTAAGCCATCCAAGACAGATGGCTGTCCAGCTTCCTTTTGAAAACCCCCAGCAAAGGAACTTCCACAATCTCCCTAGGCAATCTGTTCCTTTGTCCTACTGTTCTTACAGAAGGAAGTTTTTCCAGAGATTTATTCTAAATCTGCTATGCTGTAGTTTGAACCCATTGCCTCCTGTCCTGTCCTTGATGTAAGAGCGAATAACTTTTCATCATCTTTATTATGGCAGCCAAGTATCTGAAGACAGCTATCATGTCTCCACTCAATTGCTCAGATTGCTTATGTTCCATCCCTTTGATTATTGTCACTCTCCTCTGTATCCTTTCCTATTTCTCCACATCCTTTCTGTACATTGGTGAGCCAAACTGGACACTGTACTCCAGTTGAGGCCTAACCAGTGCTAAGTGGAGCCGTATTATCACCTCCCATGGCTTGAATGCTATGCCTCTGTTAATGCAATCCAAAATTTTATTTACTTGTTTTGCAACAGCATCTTGACGATTCATGTTGAGTTTCTGACTATCATGGTGCCATGGTGCTGGCTCTTTTGATGCTTCCTATTCTGATTAGCATATTACCATGATACAAGGGGAATTTTCCCAATCCCACAATATAGTCTTGCATGAATTGCACAGGTAAGGTAATTAATACTATGTAGTCAATGCTGTCTTAACTAGGGGATTACTGCTATTGTCCATGACAGAAGAAGAGAGCTAATATTTATGATCTTAAGACTGTCTCCTCAATATGTCTCTAGACACTACTTGGTATCTCAGAATGACCATTGGATTAGGGTGGTGATTTTTTGAAAGAATACAAAATCCAGTTCACTGGGCCTAAAGCTTGGAATAGAAAAGTGAGATATACATAGCAAGTAGGTCCACACCTCACAACACTCGTTGTTTCGAAATAAAAAAGACTATGTCCACATGACATTTTCCTGTCTCAAAATGACGGAGCTTGTCATTTCGAAACAAGAGCCATCATTTCAAAACAGCTTAAACCACTTTTGTTTTGAAACGATGGTTATTTCGAAACTGGTGGTTTCGAAATAACACTGTTGGGACATGTTATTTCGAAACAATGGTTGTTTTGAAATAACTTTTGACCTTCCTCCCAGGGTGCTTAGCTTCCTCCCAGGGTTCTTAGGGGAGAGGGCTTGCCAGGAGCCTGGGGGTGCCACTGGGCAAGCGGCTTGGGGAGCCACAGCACCCCCAGGCTCCCCCACCCAGGTCGGGAGAGCTGCAAGATGTGCAGGGTGGCTGCAGTCGTGGCGGCTCACCCCACGCCCAGGTCCCTGGGGCTGCAGCCCTGGCAGGGTGAGCCGCAGCTGTGGTGGGCTGCACCCCTTGGAGGCAGCGAGGAGCCCGGGTGCCCAACTCTTCCTACTGCCGGGGCTGCTCCCAAGCCCTGCGGCGGGGTGCTGGGGCACCCAGCTCTCCCCGCTGCCGGAGCTGCTCCTAAGCCCCACGGCAGAGTGCTCCCCGCCATGGGGCTTGAGAGCAGTCCTGGTGGTGGGGAGAGCTGGGTGCCCTGGCACTCTACTGTAGGGCTTGGGAGAAGCCCCAGCAGTGGGGAGAGCCGGGTGCCCCGGCTCCTGGCCTTGGGGCTTGAGAGCAGCCCCGGCGGCAGGGAGAGCCAGGCGCCCCGGCCCCTCACCGCCTCCAAGGGGTGCAGCCTGCCACAGCTGTGGCTCACCCTGCCAGGGCTGCAGCCCCGGGGACCTGGTCACGGGATGAGCTGCCACGGCTGTGGCCACCCCACGCCCCTTGCAGCTCCCCCAACCTGGGCGGGGGAGCCTGGGGGTGTGACAGCACCCCCCAGGCTCCAGGCAAGCCCTCTTCCCCCCCCTCCACCCTGGTTGGTGGCAACATGGCCCACAAGGGGCCATGTTGCCACACCTTCCAGGGTGCCCCTCTCCTGAAGCGAAATAGCAAGTCCATACATAGGACCTGCTATTTCTCTTTAAGGGTCTCCCTTATTTCGAACTAAATTTTTTTTAGTTTGAAAAAAGTTGTTTCAAAATAAAGGTTTTATTTCAAAATAAGTCATTTCGGAATGACTTATTTCAAAATAAAACCTTGTGTGTAGACATAGCCAATATGTTAACTGTATCAAGAAATTTATTGTTACCAAACAAATTCATGCTAAGGAGTCCCAAGCTAGATTAAGCTTTGGACCAGAATTCCTGGCAGGAGGCAGTTGCTTGCCAAATTTACAATTGGTTCATTCAGCACAAGTCAGCAGGGTTGCGTATCTCTGTTCCTGTAGTCAAAGCTCATTAATTCTGTTCAACATAGTTTATGTCTTGTGCTACTACTGATATTTGTACAGCATTTACTTTATTGCTGTGAATATGTTAAAATCTACTTTTGGGGGGTGGGGGGGAGAAGAATTTGATACCTTCAGGTTACATTTATTTATTGTAACATTATACCTTCTCTCTGTCAGTCAACATACTGCACCATATGTAAAATAGGAAGGCTGTGAAAATGTGAGCCAAAATGGAAGGAAGAGGTGTGTGTGTGTGTGTGTGTGTGTGTGTGTGTGTGTGTGTTGGGGAAGTAGCTTAAAATCATTCACTGTTCCTCTCTAGGAATGATTAATTCATGCTCTAACAACAAATTCATCACTAGTGCTAATCCATTGATTTCAGTGAAGTTGCGGCCATGGATGACTTTGTCCCAGTCTTAGATTTAAACAGCAATTAGAAATGCCCATACAAAATCTCTAAGTGTCCCTCCACCTACCCACTCTCTTTTACGGTGAGGGAGTTCTAGCTTGAGTTTGACTGCTGACCACCTCTGTGACAGTGTGACATAGACAGAGAGGAAGTCCACCAGGTTTTGTTTTATAAGTCAAAATCAAAACTTTAGCTAAAGACCAATAGGCTCTCCAGAACTAGAAGAAGCAATGTCATGTGCTCCCAGTAAGATTCCACACTCAACAGGCAAATTAATATATTTTTTACCAGTTTCTGTCTTCCAGTGGATTTAATGTTAGCCCCAAGTACAGCACAATAGCCTACTCTCAAAGGAACAAAAGCATGAATGCAACTTTCAAGCCAGATACACATGGTTACATATTTACTTGCTTATTGTTGTAGCATGATCATCTAACAGCATCTAGGGCCTAGTATCACCTGTTAATTGGAGGTGACCAGTGGTGGATGCACTTCCAGTCAAATGGACTGATATGTCCTTTCATTGTTTCTTTCAGCCCACCATCACCACCTGAGTCTTGGCTGAGTTGAGCTTCAAACAACTCATTCTTAGCCATGGTCCAATCTCAACATGCCATTGGTTGGGAAGAAGGGAGGGACCTTAACCACTTTCTTCCAGACACCAGGATGTCATCAGCCTAATGAACGAACACCCCAAGCCTCCTCACCAAGCCTCCTAATGGGAGCATATATAGGTGGAACAAAACAGGTGACAGAATGACACCTGAGTCACCCCACATTTGAGAATACTTTTGGATAAGGAATGCTTGCCCATGACTATTGGTTGCACTTTCTCAAAGGAAAAAGAATGAACCACTGAAGAGCATCCCTCTCCACTCTTGCTAGGGTCCAAAAGAGAGTCAACAGTTCAAAGGCCAAAAATATATCTAATAGCACCAGCCTAGACACTATATGGAGGAAATCGTCAACCAATGTGACCAGTGCAATCTTTGTGTCAAAGCTAGGCTTGAATTCAGACCAAACAGGATGTGAAGAAGATTGAAATTCCTGGTGGGTCAATCTTGATGTCCTTGCTCAGTAACATTCACACTTGTGGCAGAGCTAGAAGTGAGCCTGGTTTACTGTAAGGTACCAGCATAAGTGCTGGCAACAAGGGTTCTGTTCTTGTATATGCTATGTTTTCTTGGGCAAGTCAGTAAACCTAATTATGCTACCATTTTACCACATGTAAAATGTGTGATGATAATATTCTCATCCCTGAAAGGGGAGCTATGGGTCTTAATTCACACAGGCTATGTCTGCACTTACAAAATTAATTCAGAATAGTTATTCTGAAATAACTACTTTGATTTTAATTTGAATTATTTTGAATTAGCACTACTTTGAATTTATTATTTTGAATTAGGAGTAAAAGGAAGACTCTCTAATTTGAAATAGGGTAGGAGCTGTTATTTCAATGTAGGGAGTCTTGATTAGACTCTCTAATTTGAAATAGAGGAAGTCAGGCAAAAGAATAGGGCTATTATTTTGAAATAAGCCTATTCTGTGGCTTAGAATGGCTTATTTAGAAATAATAATTTTGATTTAAGTGCTATTTTGAAATAAAAGCAGGTTTTATTATTTTAAAATAGTGCTTCAAAATAAATAAATGCTTAATTAGAAATAACAAAATGCATGCATGGGCAGGAAAAAAGTTATTGGCTGTGTTCACATACAGGGATTATTTCGATACAAGTTGTGTCAAAACAAACTTGTATCGAAATAATGCCTTATTTCGAAATAACTTAGTCCAAATTAACAAAAAGTTATTTTGAAATAAGGGAAAAGGCGGGGAAAAAAAATAGCATGTTCACACTGTGAACATGCTATTTCGCTTCCGGAGGGGGCTGCAGGCACCCGCGGGCTTCAGCTCAGCCCAGCGCTGAACCCCACGGGTGCCTGCAGCCCCCCTTTGCAGGCTCCCGCGGGAATCAGCGCTGAGCAGCGCTGATCCCCGCAGGTGCCTGCAGCCCCCCTTTTCAGGCACTGGTGGGGTTCAGCGC